>SSNS01000601.1:8944-210276 GCA_006937985.1 Aphyosemion australe
CAAACTAATTCTCATGTCCCGCTCTTCTCCAAGCTGCTGTTCCAGTTTCTGCAGCTCGTGAGCAAACTGCTGGTCTGATTCCAGCTTCTCAGAGAGGTGTTTGTCCAGAACCTCTCTGAGGTCAGAGTTCATCTGCTGCAGATCTGAAATCTCACAGATAAGACCTCTGATTCTGCTGAGTTCAGACTCACAGCTCAGTCTCAGCTGCTTTTCTGTGTGGAAACTGGATTCCAGGTTTTCACAGAGAGAAGATTCCTCCTCCAGCTGGAGTTTAAACACTTCCAACTGCTGGGACATCTTCTCACCTGCTTCCTTCTGCGTGGAGCAAACGTTCTCCAGCTTGTATACAAGGTCCCCGTTCTCCTTCTCTAGATCTGCAGTGACCTTATTTAAATTCTGGTGGATAGAGTCTTTGTTTTGACTCTTTTTTAGCTCCTCGTCTAACTGGAGTCTGCTGTTTTAGGCGTTTCTGCAGATCTTCACAGAGACTTTCCCGTTCCTGCAGCTGTGTCTGTAACGTCTGGATCGTTCTCTGCTGGGTTTCTGCGTTACGCTGATAATAATCCAGACCCTGTTCCAATTCACTGATTTCTGTCTTCAGTTTCTTGTTACTTACATAGTTTTTCTGTTTGTCTTCTAGCTGGACTCTCAGCTGCTTCTCTTTGTTAAAACTCTCCTCCAGTTTTTTACAGACAGCAGATTTCTCCTGCAGCTGGGTTTTATAGACCTCCAGCTGCTTACACGTCTTCTGCTCTGCCTTGTTTTTCATGCAGGAAAACTTCTCTAGCTTGTCTTTAATGTCTTCGTTTTCTGTCCGTAAGTCTCCAATCTGCTTTTTTAAGTTCTGGATAATTAAATCTTTGTAATAACTATTCTTTTGTTCCTCCTCTAGCTTGTGTTTCAGCTGGGGCTCCTCTGGTAAACGTTTCTGCAGATCTTCACATAAATTATCTTTTTCTCTCAGCTGAAACTGTAAAGTCTGCATTGTCTTTTCCTGGCTTTCGAGGTTATTTTGATAGAAATTTAGTCCCCGTTCCAAACGACTAATTTCCTTCTCTAAGTTCTTGTTACATGTGTCTTTCTTCTGGTTCTCCTGTTCAAACTTGACTCTGAGCTGTGCTTCTTGTTTTAATTTCTTTTCCAGACCTTGACATAAATTCTGTTTGTCGTTGAGCTGAATTTTCAAATCCTGCGTGGATTTTTCATGGGACTCTACGTTTCTCTGGAAATAATTCAGACCCTGTTCTAGCTCAGTCATTTTCTTTTTGTATGAAGCACATTCAGACTCAGCTTTGCTCCGTTTTTTCTTCTCATTATTCAGAGATTCATTGGCGATGTTCAGCTGAAGTTTGAGGTTAGTTACCTCCATCAAAAGATCTTCCATGTTTTTGCATTTATCACAAGCAGATGTTTCCTGCTGGACTATACTAGATCCAGGAGTGATTTCTGTTTGTTTTGAATGAATTTCAGAGGTTTGCTGTTCGTCTCCGTCAGAATCGAAGTTGATAATTAAGTTATAATCCACCTCTATTCCTTGCTGGCACATATCATACCAGGACAGTTTAGTTTGATTAGAAGTGCTTTTTCCAGACATTTCTGAGTCTTGTGTAAAGGATTCTTCTGTTTGAGAGAAATATCCAAGAGTCAGATGATTCCCACGAGTAGTGCGTCACTAATGTGATGAGAGTGAACTGTGAGCTGTAATGACCACTACAATGTCTCAAAAGGTTCCATGATGATGTCACAGGTCACATGATTAGATCAAAGGCTTTGATGTTGTTTATTTATTTGTATTTCTTTCTTTCTTTGTTTCTTTCTTTGTTTCTTTGTTTCTTTCTTTCTTGATATATTTATTTATATATTTATTTATTTGTATTTCTTTCTTTCTTTCTTTCTTTCTTTCTTTCTTGATATATTTATTTATTTATATATTTATTTATTTATATATTTATTTATTTATATATTTGTACTGGTTTTATTTATTGACTATTTTAAAATTGATTGACTGATTAATTAATTAATTGATTGACTGATTGATTGATTTATTGATTGACTGATTGATTAATTAATTAATTGATTGACTGATTGATTAATTTCTTCCATTAGCTGCAACTTGTACAGCTACTCTTCCTGGAGTCGATGTAATCAAACACAGAATAGTTTACATACAATAATGCATGTAGAATAATTATCCACACACACTAATATCCTCAGGACCTAGACAGTCAAAAAATTTACAAATAATATATTCCATTATTATTATTATTATTATTATTATTATTATTATTATAAATTATTTCCTAATTTCTCAGCAAATGATGTTTTAGCATGACGTTGAACTGACATTTACTAGTTGCTTCAACCGTATTTCTGGGCAGACATTGCCCTATATAACAAAGTTCTTTTATTGATATACTGTAGTTTTTTTTTACATAACACTGATTTTGTCTCCTGCAGCAGTAACTACTGTCAGAAGAACTATTTCTGCATTAGTGCCGTCCTCACCCTGAGTTTGCTAGTGTTCACCAGCTAGACAGCAAGATAACGATGCTCCAATAAGCAGGCTTGTGTTTGCCTTTTGTCCTGATTTATTGAACAATGGTCTTTGACCGTTGCCTTCTCTTTGACCATCATAACATTGAACAATACTGTATACATAACTAATTTGGCAAACTAGCTTGTTACATGCTAACAGCAAGCTAACACAAATAATTTACATATTACTGTGAAAAGAAAAAAACATTATTATGCTGTTTTAACCCAAAGCAAAAAGGAAAGCATTAACTTGTCCTAACTAATACAGACAAACAAATCTTGTCCAAAGCAACAACATTATTTCAACTGGGAGTGGCAAAATGCAGCTTCAGATGAAATCAAAAGCTTCTGTGACTCCATTAATCTCAGCCAGTTGGTCAACCAACCCACAAGACCCAATCTTAAGAATCCTGATAAGTCCACCTTGATTGATTTAATTTTAACAAATGTCCCTCATAAATTCTCATCATTAGGCATTTTCTGCAATGACTTGAGTGATCATTGTGTTGTTGCCACTTGCAGGAGCACTAAAATGCCTAAATCCAAATCACGCATCATCTACAAGAGAAATTTTAAAAAATTCAGTGAACAAGCTTTTCATAAGGATTTGTCCTTGGTTAATTGGAGGCAAATAGATTTGTTACCAGATGTCGAGCTAGCATGGGCATTCTTCAAAGAGACTTTCATGGACATTGTAAATAAGCACGCCCCCTTCAGGAAACTCAGAATCAAAGGACGAGAAAACCCCTGGTTCACCCCCGAGCTGTCAAATATTATCCATCAGCGTAATGTGGCATGGGCCAAAGCCAGAAAAGGAAATCTCCCCTCTGACTGGGCTATCTTTAAACAACTAAGAAATAAATGTACTACTCTCATCAAAAAGGCCAAATCAGACTATTACTTATCTATCACTACTGAGAACCTAAATAATCCACAGAAATTTTGGAAAGTGATTAAGTCTTTATCTGTCAACTTAACTTCTCATGCTCTTCCAAAATTTGTCGTAAATGACTCTGTCCCAGTGCATGATAGAACTGAGGTTTTAAACTGTTTTAACAAGCATTTTATCTCATCTGGTTCAGTGTCTACTTCTACTGGAACACCATCTGTGTCCCCCTGCACAGACTCCCAAATGACTCCTGGTGCCTCTTTTAACTTTGTTCCGTTTACTGTAGAGCAAGTGCATAAAATTATTAGAACTCTGGATCCCAGAAAACCCTCTGGTCCAGACATGATAGAACCCTATTTTTTTTTTTAAATGGCTGCTGATTTCATTGCAGAACCTCTTACAGTTCTTTTTAATCTTTCTATTAAAAACAAACAAATATCAGTTTGGAAGTCTGCTTTTGTGACTCCTTTACTAAAAGGTGGTGACCCAGCTCTATTAACAAATTACAGACCAATATCTAATCTGTGTGTCCTGGCAAAAATTCTAGAGACCCTAGTAAGTGAACAATTGAAAGACTTTTTATATTCAAATGACCTTCTCTCAAGTCTGCAATCAGGTTTCAGAAAAAAGCACAGCACCATCACTGCAGCTACAAAGGTGATCAATGACATTCTTGTTGCTCTGGATAAAAAGAAGTACTGTACCTCACTTTTTATTGATCTGTCAAAAGCCTTTGACACTGTAGACCACGCTGTTTTAAAACAAAAGCTTCCTTGTTTGGGATTGTTGGAACATGCGATCTCATGGTTCACAGACTACTTGAATGACAGAACTCAATGTGTTAAATGTGATTGTCCTCTGAATTTTTGAGTATCCACAAGGGAGTACCACAGGGATCAGTTTTGGGACCCCTCTTGTTCATTATGTATATTAATGACATAGGACAAAATGTGACTTTTATGCTGATGACACAATCATTTACTGTTTTGGAACATCCCCCACTAAAGCTGTTGAATTCTTACAGAAAGCTTTTAATGAGGTCGAACAAACACTTCTACAGTTAAAATTGGTCCTCAATGCTGACAAAACTAAACTAATGTTGTTTTCAAACTCTAAAAAAAGACCTGTAAGTATGCCCTCAGCAGTGTTGGGGAGAATACTCTGTATGTATTTAGTTACAGAATACTGAATACCTGCTTTAAAATGTATTTTGTAACGTATTCCGTTACTTTGCCTAATCCTGGTACTGTATTCTAAATACTTGGAATACTTCCCCTTAAAAACAGCATTTAGGCCTATTAAATGTATTGGTAGCTACTCCTACAGGAAAACAGAGGGTATATTAAATGGGAAAAAATAAATTAAATAATTTAATTATTTTTGTTTCTTTAATTGTCAAAGTGTCAATAGATTATATTTCTTTTTCTGTAACAAAGTGAAAAAATGCTTGACCATAGCGCAGCATTACTGTCTGTAATATTGGAACCAAAGCAGCCCCAGACGTCTGGTGCCAGTCCAATCACAGCGCTCTGTTTGGTGGGCAGGATGTTGCATCTTCTTTGACAGTGTATGACCATAGACATGAATACGTAGACGCCCCATTGAGCGCTGGAGAGCGTAACAGCATTGCTGCCATATTGGATGGGTCTCCTCATCCTCCAAAGTTAATGCAGAGTGAGCAACTATGCATGTTTTTGTGCAGCCTACAGTTGCAACAACCAGTGTACTATTGAAAACAGATCACATGGGATTACTATTGACTTTTTTAGCCTACCTGATGGGATTTTATATTTTAATTTGATTTATTTTGTTTAATTATGTTTATGTTTTAATTATCATGCCATACCATGTGTTTGCTTTTGTGAAAAAGTTTGATAAAATGTGTTTTTAGCTGGGTAAGCACCTTCCTCAGTAGAAATGAATGCACTGGGGGCGAATAGAGACCCAACTAAGATGGCAGCCGGCCACTACTGCAGCATTAGTCCACAAAGCATATGTCTGTGTGTGTGTGACAGATTGCCCCGTGGGCCATGACTGACATCTTTAGCGGTCCAATCACAGCGCCCTATTGGTTTGGTGGGCCAATCACAGCACTCTGTTGGTGGGCGGGATATTACTGAATAAACATGACAGCGGCTCGTTTGAAACGGCTATGGCATCAACTTTGGATTATTTCTTGGGCTTTTCTTTGAGTCAAGAGCAGATAGAGGTACCGTACTTAAGTTTATTTTAAAAAAGAATGTATTTGCATCTTCTTTGACGGAGTATGGCGGACTGCCTTGTTGATTGACATCTGTAGCGGTGAGTACGTCTTGTTGTTTGTTATCCGATAGCATGCGGAGTTTAAAAGACCACCGTGGATCCCGCCCCACGACAGAGACGTCAATGAACCATGGCCAGACTATATATAATCATATGTAAGATGGTTTGCCAAGCTAGGAAAACACAAAAGTATTCCAATGGTATTACGAAAGTAACTGTATTCTAAATACCATGTTTAAAAATAGTATTTGTAACGGAATACAGTTACTCATAATTAGTATTCTAAATACGTAACGGCGGTACATGTAGTCCGTTACTCCCCAACACTGGCCCTCAGTGACCACTCTAGAGGGAAATATCATAGAGGTGGTCCACACATACAAATACCTTGGTGTCTGGCTCGATGACTCCCTCTCCTTCAAGCCCCATAGAGATAATCTTGTGAAGAAACTCAAACTCAGACTGGGTTTCTTTTTTCGAAATAAACTGTGTTTTTCTTTTGAGGCCAAAAAACGACTAGTTACTGCAACATTTCTGTCTATTCTGGATTATGGAGACCTTTTGTATATGAATGCCTCAGCACAGTGTCTTGGTAAGATTGATGTGGTTTATCATGCCTCGCTGAGGTTTATTACTAACTGTAGACCACTGACCCATCATTGTGAACTGTATTCTTGAGTGGGATGGCCTTCTTTGTCCACCAGGAGGTTGGCACATTGGTACACTTTCATTTACAAGGCCATGCTTGGATTACTACCCAACTACATCTGTAACTTAATCTCACGGAGAAGTGTAACTTCTCACAGTCTGCGTGCAAACGATCAGTTGTTACTCTGTGTTCCGTTTGCTCGCACTGAACTGGGTAAAAGAGCTTTAGCTCACTCTGCTCCTTCTGCATGGAACAGGCTGCAGGAAAACTGGAAACTAACCGAGCTCATCTCCTTGAATACTTTTAAAACCAAACTGAGAGCCCTTGAGACAGATTCCCTGTGTTGTAATTGCCTTCTGTAATTCTGTACATAACGTGTCTGTGTAACTGAAAAATATATATATATATATATATATATATATGTTGTAACTGTAACTTTTGCTGCCTCTTGGCCAGGACTCCCTTGAAAATGAGGTTTTTAATCTCAATGGGACCTTCCTGGTTAAATAAAGAATAAATAAATAAATAAATAAAAAAACATTCTGGGATTAATAGGGAGCCTTAGGGCTGGAATATACTTGCTTTTAATTACGCGTACGCGTATTTATCATGGCTGCCTCACGTAATTTGTGTCTGTTTGAAGCATCGTACTACGGTGGCCCTGAAGTGCAAACCACACCAACAAATCACTAAACACAACAACAAAATTAAGAATCACAAAAACAAAATTGAGAATCACAAAAACAAAATTGAGAATCACAAAAACAATTTCGGAATCACAAAAACAAAAGTGAAATCACAAAAGAAAATTAAGAATCACAAAAGCAATTTGAGAATCACAATTACGTTAACAAAACCGGAAAGGGTAGGTACCAGTCAGCAACAGGAGACATCACTGATTGGACGACCAAGCTGTTTGTCTTTGGAACCGGAAGTTACTCTGCCTGTAGCGCATTTCGTTTGAAGAATGATGGGATGTTTTGTCCTAACTGTGGGAAAAAGCTCGTTGAGGAGTCACCAAACTTTTGCAGCGGCAAGAGGCTTTATGACGCATCTATCATCAGAGACACTTCACTCCCATCGAGTAAGTTAATAAGCATAATAAAAGGTTCAAGTTACTTATGGATGTATTAGCCTAGCTTTAGCTGTTTCCAGACTATAGCAGAGCAGAGGGTTGTTCCATGAAGCGAGCTCAGAACATCGAGGCTCATTTGAAAATGCATGCAGCTGTCATAATGACAGTAGTGAAGGTTTGGGGGCTGTAACCTCACAGCTAGAGTGCCACGGACCAGGCTTGTCCACAAGCATATTTTTATGATGCTAATTAACTTACTAGATGGGAGTGATGTGTCTCTGATGATAGATGCGTCATAAAGCCTCTTGCCGCTGCAAAATTTCGGTGACTCCTCAACGAGCTTTTTCCCACAGTTAGGACAAAACTTCCCATTGGTCTTCAAACGAAATGCGCTACAGGCAGAGTAACTTCCGGGTCCAAAGACAAACAGCTCAGTCGTCCAATCAGTGATGGTATCCTGTTGCTGACTGGTACCTACCCTTTCCGGTTTTGTTAATGTAATTGTGTTTCTCAATTTGCTTTTGTGATTCTTAATTTTCTTTTGTGATTTCACTTTTATTTATGTGATTCTTGGGGCGACGGTGGCATAGGAGTTAAGTGAACGCCCCGCAATCGGAAGGTCGCGGGTTCGCGTCCCACTCTGTTTGTCACCGTCGTTGTGTCCTTGGGCAAGACACTTAACCCGAATTGCCTCTGTTGGTGGTGGTCAGAGGGGCCGATGGCGCAACAATGCAGCCTCGCTTCTGTCAGACCGCCCCAGGGCGGCTGTGGCTACTCAGTAGCTTACCATCATCAGCAGCGTGTGAATGTGAGAGTGCATGCAGCGTCTTTGAGTGTCCTAACAAAGCACTATATAAATTCGATGAATTATTATTATTCTTAATTTGTTTTTGTGATTCTCAATTTTGTTTTTGTGATTCTCAATTTTGTTGTTGTGTTTCTGAATTTGTTTGTGTTTCTCAATTTGTTGTTGTGTTTGGTGATTTGTTGGTGTGGTTTGCACTTCAGGGCCACCGTAGTCGTCTGTAGGCGTCCTCTGAAAATAACGCGATGTGTTCGCAAGCTGTAATATTCTGGTAACCAGTAGGGGGCATTAACCAAACGAGCAAAACACACTCACCATTGTGTCTCAGTTTCTGGTTTAGAGAACCTTCATACCATCTACGATTCCACTGCTTTCTGTTTTTTCCGTAGTGATCTATAATTGAACCAGTTACTGATCTCTTCTATTGACGCCATCTTTGTTTTGGTTGTACCCACAAACCTGACCCTCTATTCGGTCTGAGTTCTGTACCGTACCCCCTGGAATACTCCAGTACTACATGCAGTGCAGCAGTAAGCATGTGAACAAGACACAGCCTGCTGCCCGTGTCAAGGCAAGGTTAAAAAGCAAGTATTCTCCCAGCCTTAAGCTGGGTGTACACTGTCTGACTTTTTTACTAGTAGCATTCAGCTTCATCTCAAACTGTATATATTATTTATATTATATCAATTTATAAGTGTAATCTAGTGCTTTTTGTCTTCTTCAAGGTGGTCAAAATGTGAAAGTTGAAATGTATCAGTAGAACAATTATAACTCATCTGGGCTAAGCCCAGGATCTTTTTCAACCCTAAACCCAATATTAAGATTTTCATGGTTAAAATCCTAAATCTTCTTCATAAAGAGTATTTGATCCTTTCATTTACTCTTCCCATTCTCTCCACACTTCTTCTATGATGTTATTTATGAATTCACAAACTGTTAAGGGCCGTGAGAGCCCTTAACAGCTCCTGAACACAGGAAGAACATAACAAGAAGCCGTGAGAGCAGATGGTAATTAAAATGCAAGGCCTCAAAATTGCCTGAAATCTTCTTGGCACCCTCCTGCTGATGGTGCTATCCTCTAATACTGCACAGAAAAAGCAAATACACCCTTTATTCATTTCACACACACATTTTAGCATTTTCTACATCTTATAACATCATGTCAAAAAAATATCTGCACCCTCTATTTAATCATATTGAAAAAATGGTGGAAGGGGGGTTATGAGTTCATTTCCAAGTCCCTAGCTAAAATTCAGGAGCACAGCTGGTCCTAAAGAACCCCTTGTGTGCATCGACTCCTCCAAACCACTAGAGCAGTCATGAGCAGAGTGACCAATACTGGCACGGTGATGAATGGTGCCAGGATGGCGATGGGTGGGTCGTGCAGAAGCCGACCGGTCAAAGCGCAGGCGTGAAAGTATCTGTGATGAATCTGCACGAAGACTTCGTCCACTACCTGATTGGGCCAGAAGCAATCCAGCCTCAAGGCCACCTGGTATGTGCAGTTAGTCAGTCCCTCATAGATTCTGCAGAAGACAACAAAATTAATTAAAACAAGGAAAATATATATTTTTACAAACCTAAGTTTTTTAATTTTCTCTCCTCAGGCTAACATTTTGTCTCTAGTGAACTTGGAAATATCCTCTCAGAGGCGACAGCAGGGGATTTCTGCTTGTAGGGGGGAAAAGGAAAGGGAGTTTCTCAAGTTACTGGTGAGTTTAACACCGCTAAATATAACTGAAATGTGTGGCAAGCTGGAGAACTGAGATGCATTCCAACTGAGTGGCACGCTTAGTGGAGCGTTGCGACATCCTAGTATGGTGCCTTGTTTGTTTCCACATACATAAAGGTCAATAGGACAAAAGGCCATCAAAGTAAAAACTATGTTATAGCATACTATGAATCTGTTGCATCAGCCTAAAATGGTTATAAGTGTTGTTTGGTAATTTGTACACATTTGTAAACATTCTCATTATAAAAGGAAGGGTAGATTGATGCACATTCATGTCATTTCCTGCTCACTCCAATCGTCCCACCCCGTTTTGGGAAAAAATGATTAAAAAGAGCAGAACTGTTGTAGCAGAAAGAAAAACAAAATTTTCTTAGAGCATCTGAATGTGCACTGCTCAAAAAAATTAAGGGAACACTTAAACAGCACAATGTGACTCCAAGTCAATCACACAGCAGGACATCCCCAATAAGGGAGTGGTTTTGCAGATGGTGACCACAGACCACTTCTCAGTTCCTCTGCTTTCTAGATGATGTTTTCGTCACTTTTGAATGCTGGCGGTGCTTTCACTCAAGTGGTAGCATGAAACGGAGTCTACAACCCACACAATTGGCTCAGGTAGTGCAGCTCATCCAGGATGGCACATCAATGTGAGCTGTGGCAAGAAGGTTTGCTGTGTCTGTCAGCGTAGTGTCCAGAGCATGGAGGTGCTACCAGGAGATGGGCCAGTACATCAGGAGACGCGGAGGAGGCCGTAGGAGGGCAACAACCCAGCAGCAGGACCACTACCTCTGCCGTTGTGCAAGGAGGAACAGGAGGAGCACTGCCAGAGCCCTGCAAGATGACCTCCAGTAGGCCACAAATGTGCATGTGTCTTGCTCAAACGGTCAGAAACAGACTCCAGCTAATAATAATCAGTTGTCCTGTGCCTTTTGCAGAAAAGCAGCACCAAAGCATAATTGTTTCCACCTTCATGCTTCAGTGTGGGTATGGTGTTCTTGGGATGCAACTCAGAATTCTTCCCCCTGCAAACATGACTAGTGGTGTTTATACCAAAGAGTTCTATTTTGTTCTCATCTGAAAGTTCTCAAGATCATTTGTACCCCATGAGGTGAGATCTTACACGGAGCCCCAGGTCAAGGGAGTCTGTTAGTGATCTTGTATTTGTCTTTTTTTTAATAATTTGAAGGTGTGTACAGGTGTCTTTCATACAGATGACTTCAAACAGATGCAATTAAAGCTAGGTTTTGAATGCAAACACGGTCATAGAACACTTACCCCTCCCCTCGGATATCTTCCCTGAGACAATTCTGCAAGAACCGGAAATTTGCAATGCTGGACGATATGAGAGAGCGCTAAACACTAATTGCCGCTTTCTAGGTCCGAACGTCTTTTGTTGTCCGTGACTTCAAATGGTGTTTTTCTTTTAGAGACTCTGGTAGTTTGTCCTAAAGTTGAAGTGGTAGCAGCCGGCTGTTTCTCCTTCTCTGATATTATTGAGCGGAGAACCTCTCACACCAGTGGTGTTCTGTTGATAAATTTGTGAGTGTGTGATGAGTGGCGGACCCAGGGAAGTGTGGCGGTGTGGCAAGACTGACAACCGGATGATGAAATAGTTGTTTTTGGTCCAAAAGGTGTTATTCGTTGTCACACCATGTTTGGAGAAAAATGGCACTGCCCACCAACCCAAGAACACCACACCAACAGTTAAGTTTGGGGGTGGAAGCATCATGGTGTGGGGTTCTGGCAGACTTCATATTATTGAAGGCAGGATGAATGGAGAAATGTACGGCCCAAGAAACCTTCAGGATTTAAAGAATATTTGTGTGGAAGAATGGTCCAGAATCACTCCTGAGCAATGCAGACGACTGGTCCCTCCATACAAGAGGAGTCTAGAAGCTGTAATCACCAACGAAGACTGTTCTGCAAAGTGTTAAATAAAGTGTGTTCAATACTTTTTTCCCTTTATTTATTATGACTCAGCTTGTTAACTTAAAATGTTCTGATTTTTTTGTATTAATTCAATATTTGGCTTGATGGCAACATCTGGTGGACATTTTGTGTCAATAGCCCACTTAGAAAAACCCTTACTGATAAAAATGCTGATTTGTCAAATACTTATTTTCCTGCTTTATGTTGTTTGTACAGATGGTTCTTGTTAGGTGTGAATGAGATTTCTTGTAAATGTTAGACCCATGGCAGAATTTGAGACAGAAATGTTAATTTTTGGCATTAAAATGGTAACTGGTAGATATGAATATAATTTCTTATAAATGTTTACTTGAAACTTGCATTTCCAGTCACAAGAAAAGACAGCTGGAACCCTGCTGTGCAAATAAAGCCACTAAACCCCTTTGAAGAAATCCCGAGCAGCATTCAATATATCACTTTAACAAATGCACTGAAGATAAGAAAATGTTTTTGTGCTTGTCTTCCAGTTTCTCAAGAATCTTTTATCCCCAGTTTTCTTTAAGGTGACCCCACAGGAGCTACGTTTTCCCCAAGATGTATGTGATCAGCACAGCAATAAGAATCCTGGAAAGCTTTAAAGGTAAGGTAGTTACTGATGAATTTTAGGGTAGGGAAAGTTTTCCCTCCAAAGACATGTTTCTTACAACCTTGTGTTACTAATGTGGAGTATAAGGACTTAGATTGAAGCACATTGAAGACCAAACCCAAACAAGACTTAAACAAATTTAACCCAAGCAAGAAAAAATGGGGATGGAATTTCAAAGAAATATCTACGCAACAAAAGGGATTATTTGTGCAAGGAGACCTGATTATGAATGAGGAGGCGCCAAAACTCGAGTTCTACACTTTTGTCCTCTCATATGCACTGAATGCTGGAATCACAACACAATCCTCCAAACTACCTGTGAATGTTTTCCTGAGCTGCCATGTACACAGACATGGAGAGCACCAATTATATTGTGCTGAACTGTGAGAGGACAGAGTCAGGAGGGAAATCACACAGCTTCTTCTAGTCTCCTCTTCGTTCCATTTCGTCTTCCTGACTGACTCATCGTCAGACCGCTGTGGCTCGGAAAAGTCTCACATTCAAACATAAACTCATAAAATATCAGGTCACACAAAGTAAAAATAACACTGTTCTGGCCAAATGGCAAACTGAAAGAGCAGGTCATCTTAAAAAATGCAGCGAGCTGTTGCAGCTGTTGCAATTTCAACTCAGTAAGCAGTAACTGACTGTCCGTGTTCAACTTAAAGTAGCAATCTGGAGTTTTCCCCTTTCAGGAATTATGTATGATTTTTCAGAAATCCGTAAAAGTGATTGTCTTATTATGTACTGTGATATAATTTAAGAAATACGTCTTTTTTTTTTCTTTTCTAAGCCCGCCCCCTGCCCTGTAGAGCTCCGTGCAACTAACGTAGAACTAACCAATAGCGTTAGACTACCACTTACGTGCTTCAGAGTTAAGGAAGTACCTCGGCTGATGCAGAATTAATGAACTTTTCACAGACAAGTAAGTCTATAAAATATAAATACATGAAAACACAACATGACACGAGAATAATAATTGTAAAACAACGTGTTTTAGCTCTGTTTGTTGGCTACAGAAACACATTCATAAACAAGAAACGTGCAGTCGCCATCTTAAAAAAACGAATCGGCCGACTCTTGGTGTGATATGCTTGTCAGCCACTAGATGGTGCCATCAGATAAAAGAAATACTCTGGACAGCCGCTTTAACATTGACAAAGCAAGAATTTAAAGGAACCAAAGAAGTCCGGTTGCCTTTATTTAAACGTACAAGGATTACCAGAGTAGTAGCTTGATGCTCCAATGCACACACAGATCATGGAAATCCTTAGAAATACCAATTGAAATCAATTAAAAAAAATGTATTTATGTTGAATGATTTACCATATTTTTGAGAAAACATTACAAAGGTTTACTTCGCAACTTGGTCCAGTCATCAAAGGACTGTCAGTTACCTACGCAATGCTCAAGATAATCTGCACTTATTTTATGTGTCATCCTACGATAGTGGAACGACCAACCGACAGCTACCAGAAGTCTTTCAAAAGCGAGTAACACCAAAATAAACTTTGTTTTGCTGATAAACTGTATAAGTGAGTGTTGTAGACATGCATACACAGCAAATTCAGCATGCTCAAATTAACATTGTCAGAGTTGATTTCAACACTTTTAAAGTGTCTATATGGGTCCACACCTGTAGGAGTTAATTTAACTCTTTTTGGAGAGTTGGTACTTTAACTCTGATTTAGTGTCAAAAAAAAATTCTTCTGGAGTTGACGACTTAACACCGGTGTTAGAGTTACTATATTACAGTAACACTCCGCAACTTTTGCACCTTAAAATTATGCTTTTTTGTAAAGTTTTGACATCATACTATTATCTATTATGTTCATTTTCGTACCTGTGATAGTGTTGGGGGGTCCCATGTCTGTTTACCGCACTATACAGTTTTTCAGCTCGGGTCGACTGGGTGTTGCTTTACAGCAGTATATGGCAAGCCAAAGGGATAAAAAAAGTGCGCGTTTGCCAAGATGCGTGTCTTGAACGCATGTTTAGACGCCAAAGGGGCAAAAAAACGCGTGTTCTAAAAGCGAGCATTATGTCCGCCAAAACGCACGTCTTGAACGAGCGTTTTGGCAGACATAATGCGAGTTTAGAACGCACAATTTTTTGATCCCTTTGGCTTGCCATGATTGTAAAACGTAGACTTACTGTAGCAGCGGCAAATTCACCAAAGAAAGCTAGAAATCCCGTATCAGAGGAATATAGGAAAGAACGTGATAGAGCAAGAGCAAAGACCAGAGTTATTATTGGGCCATCTTTTCCTCGCTGAGAGCTTGTTTTGCCTGACATTAGGAATGTAAACATGCCTCTTATGCCCGAGAGAGAGATTTGATTTTACAACAGTGACGTTACACAGCAAGCCTTGATAGGGCGACAAAGAGCATATATCCGCAAAGTTCAGGAATGTGGCTTTAACTCTAACACTAGTGTTAAATATTCAACTCAGAAGAGCTGTACTAAAGTACCATTTGCATTAACTCATATAAAATGTTCAAATCAAAGTAATTTTATGATGTCAGGAATCCACTTTAGCCGTTAGCTTGTTTGTCCGATTAGATTTGTTGCTTGAGACAGAAAGACAGATTGATTGTTAGATTGAAACTTCATAACCTTTCTACGCTTAAAAACATCCTAACTAGTCTTTTGAACCGTGGTTTTAGATGCATTTTACATTTCATTTAGAAACAGGTTTGTAGTTGAACTCACTCTGTTGTGTCCGGCCAGCTACACCACAGGCCAGGATCCAGTCTTCCCATGTCCAAGTGGAACTTGTCCAAGCAGAAATCTCTGATCGTCATTTTGTAGAAATGCGATTTGCATCCAGACACTGAAGGGAGGACTTGAGCTTTACGGAGCAGAAACAAAAGAGATATTTCTGTTTCAGCAGATGGTTTGCAGGAAAAAACGGTCTCATTGTAAAAGTACCACAAAGATTGTAGAAAGCGCCTCTGTGTTTATATGCTCTGTTTACTCATTTCATAATTAGGAATATGTTTGTGCAACAAACAAGGTTGTGTCCTGGCTATAGTTATTCCTCCTGGACCATTTCTTCCCTATTAGGCTGCAACTTTCACTAAGAAAAGATTTTAATTTGCAATCAGAGTCCCAATCCCATTTGTTTACTTCAGAGATGTGTGTAAACAGCCTCTTAATGCGGAGGCAGACCGCGCGGTCGTCCCACCGGACCCAGAGCTGAATGTAATACAGTACAGAGGGAGGTGGAGGGAGGTTGAACAAAGGCCTGGATGGGAAAACGAACGGGTTGTTTTTTTCGATCAAGAAAAACCGGTGGATCTCAGGCTGCTCCAGCCTGATAAGAACCAACTGTTTGCTCATTTTGTTTGCCCTGACTCTGCGAGCTCTCCCAGAGGTCCAAAATACCCAGAGGGAGGACAGAACGTGTCGACAATGAGTTTTTAAAGGGGCGTTGCATAAAGAGGAAACCTGTGGTCAATATAAAGCAAAAAAAAAAAACTTTTTCAATACCTCACAGTCCATGCACCACCATGGTTATTTAGAAGTGGTAATATCACAAATAGCAGAAGAATGTCGTACTTTTGGTGCTTGTTTCTCAGAACAGAGGCGCATCAGAAAGCTCTGTACCATGGGTTTGGGTTTGAACTGTGGTTCCAGGTCTTGTAGCACCTGGTTTTATTTTTTTTTAATTTCCTGAAGTAACTTTTAAGCAGTAAAAGATGACTTTGTAGATGAAAATGTAGATATTTAACACAGGAAACACCTTACACTGATTGACAAAGAGGAAGCCAAACATTTCAAATTAAATACTGGATGACAACACCATAATTTTTGGTTAAGTTTGAAGCAGCTATTTCAAATGAAGAAAATTTTCAACTTAAACTAAAATAAGTACCAACAAGACTGGATGATGAGGGGGATATAAACAAGGCTCTAGTCTAGTCTCTTACTCTCTGAACCTTTATGATATATGGATCCTTTTCCGATTCTCTATAAAAGTCTGGAAATTATAAACTAAGAGCATAAGTAATGGAAATAGAGAAGGTGTGATGTGTTATATTAAACTTTATGACTCACCTGTGAGCAGCAGCAGCAGCAGAGCAGCTCTCAGGAGCAGAGCCATGCCGAATCCGGACTCTAAAACCTCTTCAGTCCCTGGAGATCAGAGTCACGGTCCTCATTCTGAACCAAAAACAAAGACTCAGATCCAACAGCGCAGCTTGAATAAAATTACCTTGAAGGAAGTGTGTAAACTCCCCATCGACCCTCCATTGGAGCAGCTTCTTTCCACTCCCAGCTGCTCTGATCCCAAAGTGTCATCTGAGCCCCTCATGTCCGGCTGCTACAGCACACACGGGACAAAACAACGTCCAAATTTAGTACCAGTTGTCACCAAGCAGGCGAGTCATAATGGAAACAGAGCTCAGAGTTGTTTTATTGACCAGCTAGGAGATCCGTGACATTGGCTTTAGTTTCAGATGCAAAATTCCTCAAAACATGTTTTATTTGTTGATAAAACCAAATGAAACTTTATGTAATTAGCAAAATAGTGCACAAACCACAAAAACTCAAAAAGTGGAGGTAAATCTATCATCAACCTTGAGGGTCAGTCTATATCAAGATGGCTGCTGGTCATCATTTGTTTTGTTTGTTTTATAGATATTGAGCTAATATATGTAGTTGTTAGGAGACTGCAAGCTTGTGATTGGTCAGGACGCCGCTTCCTTTAAATATGTCAACAGCACCACCATTGCCTCAAAAAACAAAAAGATATTTAGTGGCAGACATGGAGCAAATTGAAAAACATCTCGCAGAAAAAGCCAAAAATATGAACGTTTATTCATCCGTGACTGAAGGAGCACAAAGATACGGAGCAAGCATTTTATTCATAAACGGGAATGACGGGAAACGTGCGTTTAGAGGTGCCGACGATCTCATGAAGAGGTGGAGGAGAATGAGGGACAAATTCATCCATGTTAAAAAGTCTCTAAAACACATTAAAACAATGTAAACACATTAATAAATACACTATCGTGGACCGGATATGTGACTGTAATGGTGGCAGGATACCCCAGAAAAGCGCTACGCCCTCTGGTGTCCTGGCGGGGAATTGCTTTGCAACACTCCCCAGGTGATGGAGAAATCTGAAGGGAAAACGTCTCCATCAATGCGTGTGCGCGACTCCACATTTGAGCTGACGGAGAAGTATAAATCAGGCTTAAGCCCACCCAACGTCTCTCTACAAACACAGAGCGCTGTGATTGGCCTGACCTAAACCTAGCCAGGCCAGTGGTCGACCTGAGGCTCCTATGGAGCGAGGCTAGACCAACATGCAGAGCAAAATCTATTGCTTCTGCTAGAGTTTGTCTAGATTTCTAGGCTATCTGGCCTTAGTTTTCCAATGAAAATTTAGTCTTAAAAATTGCAAATATCATCTGGCTTTTAGTAACACAATATATTATAATATCTTCCTTGTACTGTTATGTACTATATATTGTGTTGCCAGAGTCTTGGTCTTCCCAATACACACCCCTAAAAACTAAGATTTCAAATGATTGAGCTGAAATTTCCAGTGGTGGTTGACAGACATCCACAACATATAACAGCTGACTGAAGATGCTCAACATAAGAATTTTATTTTTTTGGCAGATATTCATTCCAAGTTCTTGCCTTCATTTCTAGAATACACTTTTTAAAGCATTAAAAATTCTACCATTTACACCAAAAATACTTCTAATCTCACCATGATTTACCCTGGAAGCTATCTTCTAGCTATCTGATTTTATCAGTAGAACTGCAGCGTGTCAGTAGACTCATTATGAGTTTTTAATTAAAAGCCACATTACTTATTTATCATGCTCATGGATAACTCTTCACTGTGAGTCATTGTTCCCAAAGCCTTTAGGTGCACTCACACAGAGATGACGCACAAAAGGCATAAATTTACATTTTCATGTCAGCGTCCTTATCGGTGGGAACTTGCTTGAAAATGTCTCTGATTGAATGTTTTACCTGTGCAGTAGCAGAGAGGTGTTGCATGCTCATCCTATGATTCATATGCGTGGTTTTTAGTGACAGTTGTGTTTGTATGTTTATATGAAAGAAACTGACCAAATATGCCTTCTTTTGTAGAAAAATGAAGATTGTTTTGCAGGTTTGGAGGAAAAACAAAAACAAATGTTCTTCAAAATCCACTAGAGGGCAGCAGAGGACACTAAATAACATCTGCCTCTATTGACTCAGTTTATCCTTGATGCTCAGGTTTCAGAGTCCTTCAGCAATGCATCCAGGCATGTTTTCACCCTACCTGGACCACAGATCAATACTTTTTTTGTCCTTGTTTCATCCACTTTGACAGGAGTCCACTAATGAAACCAGAGAGCAGATAGAACACTGGCACTTTTAACCTTCACTGCAACTCTTTTCAGACTAAACCATCCAGGTTGTGAAATATCTCAAGTCTAAACCAGACAGGGTGTTTAAAATGTACCAAAATCACTATTTTCTATTTTATTTTGAAGGAGGACTGACTGAAATAAATGAAAAACAAAAAAATTGTTAGAGAGAATGAATTGTATGTTATCACTCAAGAAATTAAGACAAATATCACACCTGACAGGACTATGGGGCACCAGCTGGAAAGTTAAACATTTAGAATTAATTCGAAATAGACTAAATTTAAGCTAAATATTTAAAGTCAATTTGATATTTAAAAAGTTAAAAAATAATCTAAAACTAAATATATAGGTGGACATGTTAAACAAAAATAATGTAGCCAACAAGCAAGTTCTGACTGCCATAAAAGGAAGTAACTTACCAAAATAAAAGTATGGTAAAGAGATAACTACTTACACACCTTTTGACAGTAAGGTGTGACCAAGTACATCCAGAGAGGAGCATCACATATTTTGATTTGATACTAAAAATATATATTTGCATCAATTACTTTTATATCTAAACGTTTAGATCTAACATTCCTGAATAAATATGGTGAAAAATTACTTAAAAATTTTATTTTATTTGAAAATAAAGCTTAAATTGGTATATGCATTAAAAAGTAGCAGTTCCAATGTTAATGTAAACTACGTTTGTTGCTAAAATGCAAAATGTTGATGCTAAAAGCGTAAATATTGATCAATGATGCCAATAAAAATCTAAATATGATTGAATAAAGCTGTTATATTATTAAACAGGGAAAATGTTGCAGTAAACAGATACATTTTGCCACATGATGCATGTTGATTTTATTATTAATTTTGCATAACATAACATATATACAAATCAAGACGGTAGCCAGAAACAGACTGCTAATAAGACCCCAAAGCAACCCCCCCCCCCACACACACACACCCCACACACCCTCACATGATGCATTTAAACAGCTACATTTGGTCAAATTTAGCTTTTTGAATTTTATTTTTCATTCTATCTGCTACATATTCCCCCTGTTACTTTTGTAATACTTATATTTTTCCATATTTACCTTAGTGAAATTTTTTTATTATTTTATTATATTTTATTCTATTCTTTATCTTTTTTACATTACGCACCCTGGCCTGAGGTAAACTGTTCCCCTCTTCCATGTCTCATACAAGAATGACAATAAAGTATCACTGCATCCTTGTATTTAGCACTTTAACATCCAAATATAACATTTATCTGCCACATTCATTCACTTTTCTGCTTTTTAAGCGAAATGTGACAAAATTCTGCTGTAAAAAGCAACATAAAAACAAACAGCTTTGTGTTTTTTTATTTTTATTTTTTTTACAATCAAAGCCTCTTAAACTGACAGCATGGTGAAACCTATCAGCTAATCAGGCGCAGCCATCAGTGGACAAATGACTTTCTTTTATTCCAAGATTTCATTGGCTGAGGAGGATGCCCATCACCAAGAGAAGGCGTGTTCAGAGCGCGCGCGCGCACACACACACACACATACACACGCACGCACGCAAACACACACATACATACATACACACACACACACACACACATGCGCTCGTCCGCCTCTCTCCCTCCCTCCCTCCCCCTCCAGCGCGATGGCAGAGTGAGGAGTAAATGGCTCAGAGTGTCCGCGGTGTGGAAACCGACCTAAACACGGGACCGGGAGCCGGTAAACAAACACAAACAAGGATAAAGAGCGGCGTTAACCCGCTGAAACTGGTGTCAAGATCAGGAAGATTCTAACCATTTTATTCTTTAAAAAAATATTTTGCTTTTTTTATTTTTTATTTTTGGCTTCTCTGCGTGAGTGTGCGCGCGAGCCACCAGGATATCATAACTGGACATGTGAGTTATCGGAGTTAACAAGACAAGAAAGGCTTTATTTTTTTATTTTTGAAACCTTTTTATTTTTATTTGACAAGAAGATGAAGTTCCCAGCGTGCGTCCTCGTGACTTTGGCGGTGATCCGGTGGAGCGCAGCGCAGTCAGGTGAGTGCGCGTGTTTTCCCCCCAGACTCAAAGAGGATTCAGGTGGATCCACCTGTCCGCGGAGGGATCGAGATGCTCCGCCAACTTAAAAAAGAGAAGTTGACTAATTGCTTACAGGTTTGAATCATCCGCTCCGATCGTCACACCTGCAGCCAAACGCGTGTGCGTAAAAACGTCTCCAAATTCTTCAGATTTCCCTTTTGTGTTAAAATCCAGACTATACCCCACTATTTTTTTACTACATGTGAAAATCTTAAATCTAAATCCACTGCTTCCCGGTTGTTTGCGTGGATTTACCAGCGCTCTGGTGCGATTCACGCAGCTTCTCTGTGAATAATTTAGATGTAGGAGAAGCAGGAGCGCAGGGGAATCAGGACCCCCTGTGGAGTTGGTCCCTAAACTGAATTCTCTTTAATGATCCCTCTGCAGCAATGATATAATGGTTTTAACTTAGTTTTTCTGGCTAAAATCTGGAATTTTGGTAGAAATAATCAAGAAGTGAGAAAAGCTGAAGGAGATGAAGTGAAATGAACCAATCAGAGGTGAATGAGATAGAGTTTTGGCTCACTTCTCACTCCTGTTGGCTCTAAAGTGGCTCTTATGGATTGAATGGATGGATAGATGGATGTAGGGAATAGAAAAAAGGAGTATTTATTCCCCATGCTCCCATCCAAGATATTTGTGATGCAAATTGAGTGCGAGAATCCCAGCTATGCCTCGTGGGAACTCCATTGTGAGTGAGAGGGTGTTTGTGGGATGAATCTCTTTGTCAACTCCTTTTTATTTCAGTTTTGGAACAACTCTGCTTCATATTTACAGACGTGAAGGTTGGAAGAAGGTTAGAGATCCTGCAGCGAGACAAATGTCTGTAGCGTTCCTGCCAGTCAGCTCCATCAGGCTGGGTGTGTGTGTGTGTGTGTGTGTGTGTGTGTGTGTGTGTGTGTGTGTGAGAGTGTGTGTGCACATTCTGAGGTGTTTGATTTATTTTCTGGATTCTGAGTGGCTGCTGGCTGAGGGGGGACATGTAATCCCAATTTAACCCAAAAATTTGCTTAAGTGTGGATTTATCATGGATGTAAATCACTTTTACTGAAGCTTTAAGTCAAATTGACACCAAAAATAATGAAAATTTCAGCTTCACTTGACAAGTTTCTGACAATTTAATTTAAACTTGAATTTTGTTGTTTTTTGCAGGTGAAATTAGGAATTTGATGTTGCATGTGAATGCAAAGGCATTTGAAAGTTTGCAAAAATACACCAGAGCATAAGTTCTTTAAGGTGTTTTTGTAATTCTGAAGATTACTCATATTTCTGCAAATTTCAAATCTCCTGTTTGTTGTTTGTGACTAAATTCTTGGTGCATTTTGGATGAATTGCCTTATTGCAACTGACGAGGCGATGAAATGTTTCAGACATCACAGGAAGTGAGAAAAACAGTTTTCATGTGTAACAGCTGGAAAATATTCAGAAGATTTCTAGGAAAGCTCCAAGAAGTTCCAAATAAATGATGAGGTATACACTGTAAAAATGAAATGTTGAATTAACTTAATCAATAAGTTGGTTAAGTACATTTAGCATTTCATTTCCTACAGAGCAAAAAGGCACTCCAAAACAAAATCTGTAAAACAAGATTGTTTCTCCCAGTTAATCTGATGTTTTACTTCAATTCCATCTTTGATTTTAAACATTCGTCGAAAAGTTCTTGCTTCCATGTTGAAGAAACAAAAGATGTAGGTTTTTCCTTCTTGTGTTCAAGTTTGAGGATTAAAGTCAAAATGTTGAACTATTACTGCTAGAATAAAGGTAAGATGTGAGGAAAAAGTTGAAATATTGAAGAAATAAATCACAAAATGTAATAAGAAAGTTGAAATAAAAAAGTTAACGCAGCGCTGAGTAAAACATCTGGAAGTGCTAATGTTTCAAAATAAAGTTGAAATGTAAAATATATGAAGCTGAAATAAAACAAGAAAAAACAGATTATTTTCAAAGTAAAATGTTTTTAGAAAAAAGTTGAAACTTTTGTCATAAATAGTCTGTTTCAAGAATAAAGTAAAGAAACAAGAATACATTTATTTTGTGATGAAAAAGGATTTGCAACAAACCAAAATCGGATTTTTTAAAATAGTTTTGAGACTTTTATTGTGAAGGATTAAAGGAAGTTCCTGGAGTTCACCTTCATTTTAAATCCCAACAATTAGTTCTTATTCTTTAAATTTCTAAGGCTGGATTGCACCAACAAGGTTTAACTTTAAACTCGGATTAAATCATGGTTTAAGTTTAAATTCTGTTGCACCAAACTTTAAAACCTAGTTTAAAATTAAGACAGTTTAAATTTAAACCTCTCTTTTAAACCTAGTTTAATTTTTACACTAAACCAGGTTTAAATTTAAGCCTGTTGCACCAGAACTTTAAACCCCAAGTTAAACTACGATCTAGGGTTAACTTTAAACCTGCTAATGAGGAGGTTTAACTTTAGCAATGACTGTATTTTTGAGGTTTATTTAGCAAAATGATGATGTTCCTGAAAGAAAATTTAGAAACAGGCTCTGTCCACTTGAATTTTATGATCAAAATTAACTTTAGGTTAGTTACTGGTTTACCAAAGAGTCTACTTCAGAGCTGTTTTTTATTATTATTTCAGCAAGCCTTAAGCTGAGCGATGTCTCTTTTCTTTTTAAGTCAAATGTTGATCTAATAAAACTATCAACCAGTTGCTGCCTCTGCTGGACTGACCATCGATCATGGGCAGACATTACTGAGACTTTTTTTTCATATTTATTTATTTAAAATGTACATATTTTGATCGACCCATAAAACCAGCGCCCTGGTTAACGTTGGGCTGTCGATCGCGCGTTGGTCCTGCTTGTGTTTGGCGAGAAAAAAAAACTGTCAGCTGCAGCGCAACAGTTTGTTTCGGTCATATGGAAGCACACACGGGTCTGCAGCTCACTATTTCCTTCGCTGACACGGAGCTGACCCAGTCACATCCTGAGACACCTGCTCCCTTTCAAAGGGACCCTTTAGCTGCACCGGTGTGTGGAGCTAACTTAGCTCTGCAGATGAGCTAGCTAATGTTTTGTATCTTCGCTGGTGTGCGGAGCTAGCTTAAATGTTAGCTTAGCTAACGTGATCAAAAGGCAAAGGAGGAGCGGAGAAACTACGAGAAATAGCTACATAAATTTGCTCTTCCAGAAAACGCTGGTAAATGCTCCAAAAATGACAGTCAGCGGGTGAGAAGAGCAGAGAGAAGGAGGTTTTTCAATGTAACGTCTGTTAGATGTTAAAGTCCATGGTCTTCATAGACGTAATGAAATATTTTAAAAACGTCCTAACACACTTCTGATGTTTATAGTTTAATAACATAGCCTGTTTAATTAGAAGATTGTATTTCGACATCCACTCCCTTGATTTAAATCAGTTTAAGCACAGTTTAAAAAAATAAACTGAGTTTAACTAAACCAAGTTTAATTTGAAGTGGTGCAACGCAGCTCCGCTTAACTTTAAACCTGGTTTAAGTCATTTTAAACTGAGTTTTACTAAACTCAGATTAGTGCTAATCTTAGTTTCAATTAAACCTTGTTGATGCAATCCACCCTAAGTTTTTCCTCAAAATTTCATTTGCAATCCTAAAATTTGGTCTTTAGGATCAACTTTAAAATTGATGCCAAATCTTGAATTTTATAATCTTAATCTTAAAACTCATCATTTCAATCCTAATCCAGACATTTCTTTACTCTTTATGTCAAATTTATTATCAACATTTTGTTTTGAATTTCAATCATTCAACTTTAACCTGGATATTTTTACCTTAATCTCAAATTCCAACCCTAATCTCAAACATTTCATCTTTTATGCTGATATTTTCACTTTAATCTCAAGATTATGACCTCTTTTAATCACTTTATTCCAACATGATCCTCATTATTTTGTCTAGAATTTTAACATTTCAGGTTTAATTTCAACATGACGACCAGGGGGATTGGATACAGATTATTGAGCGCTACTATTCTTGGCGTCTTCTGTCAGACGAACTCTGTAGTCGCCCTGGCATCGCAGGTTTCTGGGTCACGTCTGTTTGGGTGACATTTGAAAGTGTGCTCTCCTGTGGAATGGCCGGGGTTGAACGGGGCGATCGGAAGGCCGGCGTCATCCTACAGACTCTGCTATGAAGCTGACGGAGGATTTTTGGAAGAAAATGAGAATGTGTTACAAGCCATTTATGCTTTTTTTTAATACACCATCAGTCTAGACTAAGAGGCCTTTATTTGACAGCATGAGAGATGGGTGTATGAGGGTGGGGGGTAGAGATGGGGAGGTGAGGGAATTCAATCTCGCTCTAAATTAGTCAACATTGCTATCATGACTTGATATCTGCCTGCTGGATGTGTCAGGCTTCTGCTGTGACTGTTTCCCGACGAGCTGACGGAGGTCTGCTGGGTGTGTGTGGCTGAGCCGGATGCAGCTCCGGATAAAAAAAAATGTCCGTTTGAACAGAAGCATTGTGGTTCAGCGCGGCTGGCATTCAGGTGTGGGCTGTTATTTGTGTCCAACGTTGAAACCGAACGGTCTCGGCAGACCGCTTGGGAAGCCTTTATAAATGTGGCGCGTGGGGGCGTGGGGTGGGTGATGGAACGCTTCTCCCAAGGCCTGAGGCAGCAGTATACGACTTCTCATGGTACTCGCCGTCTGAATCAAGACTCCGATTATTATCTTGACGGCGTGAACAAAGATGACGCTGTTCTTCCTCACAAAGAAAAGTGAGGTCTTTTTTTTTTGTCTTCTTTCCCAGGCAAAGCGATCTGCCGACGTCACGAGCACGTTTGCTTGACATTTCATTTGCACCGCGGCCGGACAGAAGGACTTCTGTTCTTTGAGCTTGCGCACCACCAAATATTTACATGTGTAATCACAACTCCGCAGCGTGGGAAGGAAAACACACAAGACTTGAGTGCAAAGTAGCTGCTTTATTGGCCTCCGCGGTCATTCTCTAGCTTCCTAATACCCCGCCGTCTCTGGCGCTGGGGCTTGGCAGGACGGCCTTCTCGAACTGCCCCGTGCCTTTGCCTCCTAATGATGAGCAGGGCTGGCTTTAGCTGGGCTAAGGCAGATGGTGCCAACTCCTACTGGGAGTTAGATTGGCCAATGGAGGACTGGAAGCCTGGCACAGATGTCCTCCTTTTAGGAGGACTGAGATCTCACTCTCAAACCACTGCCCCTGTCCTCTGGGATTTACTGTAAACATCATTGTTTTCAACACAAGGCTTCTCTTTCTGTCTTTGACTTTAACATGAGGAGGTGTGGATCAGCTGTGTTTTGTTTAACCTTTGAATTACATTTATTTCCTGCCTTAGTCAAATATGTATCTATTTGAACATGTTACATTCATCTCCATTCACTCTAGAGGTTGGTTTTGCCATTTTGAAGCATGAATGTGTAAATAAATACAAGTGTACGAATTGTACAAGGCTTCATGTTCAGATAAATGAAGTTTAAACGCTCCAGATTTGATGTGTGCAAGACCAAAGCGTGTCGATGCCTAAATAGGGTCCAACCTCCAAAATACTGTAGTAGTTCACCATCATCAGCAAAGTGTTGCACTTCCATAGAAACCAGCAGCATCCAGCAGGAATCTCCTAATGTGTTTTCCATAACCACATTATATAGATTTGGTGATGATATGTAAGATTAGAAATTAATGTGAGCATTAATTAACATTCTTACCTGTTGTAGATGCCCAGAAAAACAAACAAACAAAAAAACAGGAACCAACACATGTTCTGACTGAGCTGACGAGCTTACATTTCATGCTAATGAAGTTTGCAGCAGAAGTTAGCTTCTTCAGTTTCTTTCTTCTGAAATCTACTAGAAGAACCATGAAATGTGACATTTAAAATGGTATGAACTGCTATATTTAAGACCGCAGCAATGCATTAGCTAGTCCTGACTAGCCGTTAGCTCATCAGTCCTGTGGAAGGTAGGCTTTTTTTTCTCTGAACTGAAGCTGCTTTGTGTACAACAGGTAAAAGTACATCTCAGAATGGCTGAAATATCCCTTTAAGGGAGTTCATTTCTGCATTTGGGACTTTAAAACCTAGTCTTCAGGTACAGATATCCAAAGTAACCCATCGTCATCTCTCACTGGGGCTATCTATCTGCTCTTCATTCCAAGGCTGACACGCAGTCAATACGATTAATAAAATACTGCAAAATGTCAGTTGGGCAACAGACTAAAGCTGACAAGTATCTTTGTAACTCTGACATCCGTTGACTCAGTGCAGTCGACGCACCCCGAGTCAATCCTATCTCAACATCAGATGCTGTCTGTGGCAGGGTTGCAGAACTCTCACCATATGCATGGATGCATGGTCGCAAATTTACGCAGCAATTTGAAAACCCAAATGCATTTGAATCCTCTTTCCTGCATCTTTTCATGTTCTGATGAAGCCATAGCAAATAACTTTAGCAAGTTCTGGCTCTACATGCAACTCCAGCGGATCAACTGAGCAAAGTTTGTCACTCCGACGGAGGTTGTGTTGGAGCTTAGATAATCTGGCAACTATTGAAGCTGGCAGGAGGAATGTACCAATGTCTTTACATCATTAACTCAGGCCTTTTATTAGTTTTACTTCACAATAACAGTTTTAATGGGATATTTGAGTTATTTTAAAGTATGTTTATGTGTAAAAACAATAATCACTACCTTACTTCTTGTTGGTAGACTCCTAGGGAGAAATAGATATAGGATTGATAAGCTAAAGGCTAATTTATCAATGACCAGGGTGTGTTACTGCCTTCAGCTAAAAAAGCATTTTATAAAATTTTATGACCGCAGTTTTATGTTATTTTCATGGATTTCTGCATTTTTGTACATGAATAAATAACGCAGTCATCAAAACGCTCCACTTCTCAGGCATGTGGGGTCACTTCTGCAGTAATCTGTAGATGTTTTGTCACAAAATAAAATTGATGGTTGTATAAAGGTTTATATAAAAACAATAATGAAATTCAGAAAATCAGAGCAGTTTGTAGGCAACAGAAAATTACTAGCTCTTTATTCCAAATTGCTACCATCTTAAAGTAACAATAAATAGTTTCCTGCTCCTCGCCCTACTGGTTGAAAGTGGAATTACAATTGTCGTAAACAACCCTGCTGCAACCTGCTGTAGGTAGCGCTAATAACGAGCTAGCGCTAACATGAGCCAACTAATACTAAAATAAACCATGAAGTAAAAAGATCCACACTGTTGGACAAAAACATGCAAGTCCAGTAGCAACAAAGCCAGGTCACCATCAGTCTGTGATTTTTGTAGCCTCCTTTAGCTCCCTCAAACTATTGTAGGCCACGCCGATGTTCACTCTGGTTTTAGCTCTTTGCTTCGCAAACTACTTATTTTTTTTCTTCTTGTGTTTTTTATTGATGATTGGCTAACTGAAAATGCTAACCGCTAGCATTGCAGCTCAAAGCCATAAAGCAGTATAAGAGCACCCCCTAGAACACCTACCCGCTCCACAAAACTATCTAGTGCAGTTTTTGGTCAGCAGAGGGCTGCAGAGGGGTGTCAAATATGAAACTGGTCAAGTTTCTAACACAACAATCACTGAGATCAATGTTAAAGCTCTAGCTTAAAGTTTAAAAAGACTATCTATTTCTACTTTTAAAAGGCTCTAATCTCCTAAATTCCACCATTTATGTGACATTTTGTCTTTAAACCTTTAATGTTAGTTTCACATTACAAAATAATTTAAACAGCGATGTAGACTTGAAATTTAGCGTTGCAAGAACCGGCAGGATAACTTTAGCAAAAGCTGTTTCTAGACGGCAACAATTATTGATACACTGATACTAATTGCTTACGTTTGAAGGAATGCTAATACCAGTATACCAATAAGCTAATTTATTTATCGATGTTATATCTCCACGCTGCCACAGTTGTGTTTGAGTATTACATGTTAGATCTTGGTGTCCTCCTTTTTCTGTGTTTTCGTGTTGACAATACAACCAAAATGATCATTTTGGAAGGAAAAATTGGTAATTGCTAGCATAAATTAGCATTTGACATTTGTATTTTTTATAAACCAGGACAAATTTAGAATTTTTTTATTGCCACACAGCAATGGTGCATTCAATGACCCAAAATTGAGAATCAGCCTTAGTTTTGAGCTCATGCTGAACATTGGTACTAATCACCAGCTGATTTTTCTTTAATGACAAGGGTATCTGAAATCTGATGCTTGTATCAGTTAATCAATAAAAGCAACACACTTTGTTCTTGTCTGTAATCAAAATAATTGTTAGCTCATCAACCCTCTGGGATGTAAACTCTATTTCTCTGAACGAAGGCTGTTCAGAAACCATTTATCAATGGGTAAAATAATAATGCCTTGCCCTTTTTACACCAAAACACACTTCAAACGGTCAAAATATTCCCTTTAAAGATCCAAGTGAAAATAAAATGCTTTTAGATTTAACAGCAAATGTCCCAACGAGGTAATAAAAACAAGAAAATGCACCCGGACTCTGAAAAATGGGCAAATAAAAAGCAGGAAAGACTTCTTTTTTTTTGCTTTCCTTCCGTCTCTCCCAGGCCTCTTGAAGGTTTGTTCGGCCCGCCACTTGTAATTCCACTCAGAGACAAATGTCTCCATCCTGCGCTTTAGGGGCTTCCTACTCACACAATCACAGATGCACACTTTGGAGTTTTGCTAACACACACACACACACGCACACAGATGCTGCCTAGCTGAGCAGGTTAGCGCCATGAAAGGTTTCGTTTACTTCCAACCTCATTAACTTCTCTTCCTCTTTTAGTATCACCCATTTCTCATCTTTTTGCTATTTCCTTCTCCTCCACACCTCATCTCCTCCCTCCTGTCCTCATCCATTAACACCTTGCATGCTTTTCACTTTATTTGCTGGCTTTGTTTCTCTTCATGACTGTCATTTCAGGGGAGAATCGGGAAGAAGTGGCTAATTTCCCCCTCTTTTAAAAGTGACAATATGGGACAACAGTGCTTCATTTGACATGGAATTAACTTTAAAACCTGCAGGTTTTGTGAGAAAATGATCATGTTTTTTGTGTGAGAATAGTTTGTAGGGTAAATAAATCCATGTTTTGTGTTCTCGTTAGCTAGTGAACCAGTGCACGAGCTGAACACGTGCATCGGTTTTTGCAGCGCTGTATTCGGTCGCTTGCCCAGCACAGGAAGTGGGACGTCGTTCAGCTGCCTGTGATTGGCAGCTTTTCCTTTGGCGAAGCAGGATGGAGTCTTTCACTGCAACACTTTTTACTTTCTTTCTCTTTTAGTTCTTGAACAACACGTGTCATTAAAATCACAAACCTTTTCTTTTATTTTGAAACTCTGACAATAGCTTGTTTTACTGAAAGTAAAAGTGAATAATCTGATTATTTGTTCATATTGTCCTCCTGGTTTTACTTAAGTTATTATTCCTCGCTTTTTGCATGTGTGTGTGTGTTTGTGTGTGTGTGTGTGCGAGGGTGTCATCAAACCCGCTGGTGCATTGTGTGTGAGCTGAGCTAATCCCTGGTAAGATATTCATGGCAGCTAATCTGTTTAATTACACTACAAATTAGGGATATTTACTGTTCCAGGACTTTTATGCGACACCCGCCTTAATCAGAGCCTTAATCTGTCTGGCACAGCGCGGGTGTGTGTTACTTTGTGTGTGTGATTGATATTTTGTATGCCCAGGCATGTGCAACTTCCTGTTTATCAGCCCGTTCCTGCCAGCGTCTGTCTGTATCTCTCTGTGCTTTAATTCCTTTCCTGGTTGTTTGCCTGCAATAATAAAAAAAAATGAAAAAACAGTAAAAGAAAACAAGAGATTATTGTATTTTTCTACTCGTCACCAAGGCTGAGAGAGAGGGAGGCATCACTTACGAGGATTAAGACGTAATGTCGGTGAAACGTGGACGTCGGTGCCAATCTTTCCTCATCTTTTACTCATGTTCTACAAATTCTGGAGGATTAATGATTTTCCTGAAACATGCTGCTGTCTTTTCCAGGAGGAGATCAGTAAAAAAAAAATCTAAAAAACATTTTAAATTGTCATCCCAAGTCAGTTTTTTGTACTTTAGTGTTGTCAACCTATTTTACTGCAGTAACATGATCAAAGACATTTTTAAAAAGCCATGTTTTTGAATGATTAAACCAGTCCAGAATGTGTAAATATGCCTTAGAAGAGAGGTTAAGGGAACTAAAAACTGTCTACATTTTGTTTTGTTTCTCTATTTATGAAAGTTTCTCACACCTATTTCAGAAAAAAAGCTGAAATACTCCTAAAGCGCCACTAGGAGGCAGGAATACCTACATTACAAATCAAAATACAGAGAAAGAACTGTTTCATTTTTCTTTGATATGTATAAAATTTTCATTTTTTTCCATATCAACACAAAATGTTTAATTGTGACAGGATGAGGATCACATAGGGCAATTCTTTTAAATAGCAAAAAAAAGTGGAGATGCATGAAATTGGCTGCTGGGTTGTTTATGGCAGTGTTTCCCAACCCTGGTCCTCAGGGCACACTGTCCTGCATGTTTTCCATGTTGCCCTTTCAAACACCAGTGTTTCCCTGCTGCCACACACCTGACATAAATGAATGCGTGATTAACAGGCATCTGCAGCATGTGATGTCCTCCTGAGGAGGCAATCTAAATCAGGTGTGCTGAAGCAGAGACATGGAAAACATGCAGGACAGTGTGCCCTGAGGACCAGGGTTGGAAAACACTGGTTTATGGAGGTACAAATGGTGCAAAATGATTTGTGCCTTGGAACAGGGAACTTGAAGTCACAGAAGCCTTTTTTATAAGACACACCATGCCGGCAAATCAGCATAATACTGCCACCACGGTGTGTCTTATGAAAGCACCGTGGCAACATGGCGAGGCGAGAATTTTATGGAATTTATTCCGTCAAGCTTGGTAGTAATATTGCTGCAACGTCGGACCTGAGAATGCAGATTACGCCTTGGTGCAACAGAGGGTAGTGTCATGATCACGTGATGAATTAATGCTGAAACATCTTTGTGTGTGTGGGCAGGAGTTGCAATTTTACCTCTTACATTAGTTAAACATCACCATAGGATCAGGTTTATGGAGAAAATTTTGATTCAAAACAATACATTTGTTTAAACTGCATCTGTTTCAATGTAACCGTACTTCCAACACGATTGAGACATTTGACTGCTTTGTGATTATTTCCTTGTAAAATTCTTATTTAATGTACCTTTAAAGTGGACATGCACTCGCTATTTGAATAAATGCGTTAATGTCTCTAGTATGAATGAATGACTTGTGAGCTGTTTTCTGTGGAAAAAAGCTCTGGCACTACTGTTTCAGGAAGTAGTTTTATCAGAGGACTGGCTCTGACTGAAAAACAGCAACGTGACTCTTCCACTGCCTCCGTTTGCAATTCTTTCTTGGGTAAAAAAATGCAACATTGATGTATTATCTCCACAAATAACTCAAAACAGGCTGGATGGTGGTCCTTGTGGACCAGAGTTGGACACCATTAAAGAGATTTGCTTTTAGCACCTCCTAGTGTCCATTTAGTAGAACCAAAAGAGAAAGGTATCTCCTCGCTGTGCGTTCGTCTTTTTAACACCTTAATCTAACTGCTGAAACATCTCCTCAGCCTTCATTAGTGTCTACAGGAGCGGTTCATCACTGAATCAGACAAATCAGCTGTGTTCATGATCTAAAACATGCAGGAAACATGCTGGAAGCAGACTGCAGCACCAGGCATGTCAGCTCCACTTTACTAAGTCCAGCAGACCAGACCGGCACTCTGAAGTTGCAAGTGTGTTATTCTGGCCACAGAGGGTGGTGGGGGTCTGAGTGACATTTCATTAACCCTGTAAAGCAGGGTTTCTCAACCCTGGTCCTCAGCGCCCCCCTGCCCTGCATGTTTTCCATGTCTCTGCTTCAGCACATGGCTGCAGAAGCCTGTTAATCACTCACTCATTTGTGTCAGGTGTGTGGCAGCAGGGAAAACACTGGTGTTTGAAAGAGCAACATGGAAAACATGCAGGGCAGGGGGGCACTGAGGACCAGGGTTGAGAAACCCTGCTGTAAAGGGTCATTGTAGCACATACTGGCTCAAGAACATGATTTAAAAATATGAAAAAGTTGCAAATAATGGCTTGAAAATAATCTGAAAAGTTTGCTGATGACTCCTATTAAGCATATGAAAACTAGCTAGAGCTGAAGATATAAGTACAACAGTGGTCACTTAGGCTCCGCCCACATTGTTTACAAATTTTTAAATTATCTGTAGGCCTACACTTTGGTCATTTGTCTAAACAGAGGCGATTTAGGACGCTAAGAGTAAGATAAGTATTTATAGGTTTTACACAGTAGGTTAATGCACCTAAAATGTCCAAAACAATCTGATTTCAGATGTTTATACGCAGATTTGGTTCCATTAAGAGCTAAATTATCAGTTTAGCGTGATTTTAGACTGTCTATGGTGTTCATTTATCTTTAAAACAAACATCACTGATCTGAATTTAACCTAAAATGTTATTTCAGGAGGTATGTGTAGGCTATATGTCTCTAACTGAACTTGTTAATTTGAGGGATTTACAGTGTAGCTAATCTGATTTGTAATTCATCTGTTATTTTTAACACCTGTCTGTGTTTGCATGCATGTACTGTGTGTGTACATTTAGTTAAAAGGTTGTGTGTGCCTGTTCAGATGGGGCACACTGTCCTTTTTTAAACCGCCCCTCCAGAGAAGGTGGCGGGTAATAAATGAGTGGGTGCGATAAAGTGGCAGCCATGACAGCTGACTGGGGAGGGTGGGAATAGAGGAAAGGTAGAAGTGTGTGTGTGTGTGTGTGTGTGTGCGCGTGTGTGTTAGGGAGACAAAGCGGAGGTAAAAGAGATGGAAAGTCTCTGAGGATAGATAAGGAGCGAGCATGAGAGTGGATGAGTTAGAGACAATGGAAGGTGAGAGGAGGGCGTTAGTGAGGGATTGTGGGTCGGTCGGTGGTGAACAATACCCCCGACCAGAGGTGGACACTCTTTCTGTTGCTACTTGTTCGTTTTATTCACCCTTTTCACATTTTCACCCCTCCTCTCTGTCTGAAGTCACCTTCCATTTCAGGAGAAATATAGTCACTCCTTCAGCAGGTTTAAAGGTACATAAAACTCATGGAGGCCAGCCTGTAGTGGTTTTGTGCGTGCGAGGTGTGTCACCTTCAGTGTTGGGACAGAATAAAGAAGGGCATTTGCGAGTATCTGTTTGTGTATTTGCAGCTATGCATGTCAGTTCGTTAATCCAGCTCTGAGGCCAAAAACCTCCGGTGCTACCGGGTCGCCTCTCAGTACCAGATGAGCAGTGTTGCTTTTGGCAAGGTGAGCTGATGGTGGGTCACGCCAGGAAGATGTGTGACAAAGATGCAGAGAGACAGGGGTATGTGCAAGGCGGTCTAGTTTCAGGGATCAGGTGTGTGTGTGTGTTTGTGTGTGGGCGGTGTGTCCGGTAAAGGTTAAGGTGGAGTGAGTAAGACAGTGTGTTGTCTCTGAGGAGCGCAGCTATCACCACCGCTGAACGCTGCAATTAATCAAGCCGGGGCTGCGACACGGACCTGTAGTTGTGTGTTTTAAGTGTGTCACACGCCGTATAAACAGCCTAGTTTTGGTTCGTCTCCACGGGTAAGGCTAAAGGGGTCACACGGTCGCTATAGACATAAAATATAAAATGTTTAATTTATTTGTATTTTGAGCTAAATTAAATCAAGTCAAGATAGTGAAGCAGGGTTCAGCTTTGAACCTAGAGCCTAAAAAAACAACTATTGCATTATTATCTGTTAACGACAGTTGAGGCTAAATGCATCGTAGGTCGCCAACAACTGGGGACCAATTTTATTCGATCAAACATTTCAAAAGAAAATGTTTGTTGTTCACTGGCAGGTAAAAATAAACTACTCCTGTTTTTTTAAAGGGGTCATCACCTATAACACCGTGGATATCTACGTCCTGTTATAGTCTTTTAGACCATTAAAATTAATTGTATTGGAAAAATAAATAAAAAATTAGATTTTTTATCCTTTTCTGTAAAGGGCATATTTTCTGGCGAGATCACACGCAATATTTCGGCTGTCTCGGACGCGCGTGGGACTTTGGAGCATGTTGATTGGTGGAAGGAAGCAGGAAGCAGCTTCAGCGTCTTGCTCCAAAACAACAAAAGTTATAACTGAACCCAACCTGGCAGTGACCTACGGGATCCATCCGTGTATGTACGAGCCCTCGCCTCGCCTTGCGCGTAATGGCGCCCTCGCATGTTGTTGAGTTGGGACAAAGCAAGCTAACAGCCAGGCATCGGCTCTTATGCTGTTGTGAAGATGGAATACACAAACCGATCTCCCATAACACGGATTATAACATGAGTCGTCAACGGTAAGACATCATTTATGCGTTTCACATTATGAAATGAGCTTTGTTGTGCTGGTTTGTTTGCTGCTGGTTCATATTTGTTTATATTCGACCGTTGTGTCGGCATATAGAGCTCAAGTTCTCGTTTTGGAGTGCGCGTGCTCGTGGGGTGCATGTGAGCTGGTTGAAGAAGGCAAGATTAAACAAACGCTTCAATGTTAAATATCGGCTTCTCAGGCAGTGAAAAATCATTAGGAAGCCATTATATACATTTTTTCAAGTGGAAAAGTGGAAATTTCAGGTGATGACTCCTTTAAATATAACGCAACTGACTCAGGGAAAAGATAGAAAGGTTGATTTATTTCTCATTTATTTGTTTTCCTCAGATTAACTATATACTTTTTACCTTTAGCTAGGATTTACAATGGTAAAGTTTGGCAAACAGAAACCCAATAAACATCCAAAGCTCTACCTAAGCCCCTGAAAACTAGAGCTGGGTATTGATTCAAATTTCAAGAATCGATTCAATTCGAATTCTTAATGGTTAGAATCGATTATCACGATCCGATCCAATTCAATGTGTTCCAGTTCGATATTGAGATGGGTCAGTGATATTAAAACATTTTTTTGAGCTGGTACCTGAATTATATCCCCGTAATTCAATGATGCAACACTAGGTGAGTTGCACCTAATCCTAAACCTAAACCTTAAAATGGCCATCTGGACTTTTCCTTCCAAATTTAGCTGTAAAAAGGGCAAACTACATTAAAGGAAATTTATTTATTTATTTATTTAACTTATGTTTTTCAGGAGGATAAACTGCTTGAGATGTAGCATCTCGTTTACGAGCAGGTCCTCCTACACATACGATGTTTCTGATTTTCAGGAAAGAACCACCCTGTCCACGTTTTGAAAAATGCACAGCACTGGAAAGTTAGAATATAGTCATAGATAACTTTTTCTAGCAGTAATCTGAAATGCATATCTCCAAACAGCATGCTGAACTTTAGCTTACCTGTCGAGCAGAAAACCGGCGACAGCGGCTTCTGTGGGGAGCCCAACCCTCTTTTTCAGCGCATGCCATTGTTGAAAAGAGTCTCCTAAAAAAGCTCTGGTCTTATTTCTCACTTCAGAGGCCTTTCTCTTCTCATCAGAGACTTCGAAGACACTTTTTCTCTTGCGACTCTCATCCATTATCAAAAGAACTCGGTGAGGACGGAGAGGTAGAAGCGTATCGCTCTGCTAAAACAAGAGTGCGCATGCGCAGGAAGTGAAAACTAACCCAGGAGTGAGCACGTACGACAGCCTTGCGTTAGCTTCACCAGAATGATAGCCAGTTATGCGGACCAATGGTTAGGCGATCCACCCAGAAGCAAAGAACGTCCACAATACCTTTAAACAATTAAATTCATTTTTGGACTCATGAATCGATTCAATTTGACTCTTGGAATTTTTATAAGAATCGATTCAGAATAAATTTTTCGATTTTAGCATTTTTCGATTTCAACACAGGACTACCAAAAGCTTTAATAAAATATCACAAAATAATAAAAAAAACTGTAAAATGTACAATGGTAAACCAAAAAAAGGCCAAATTAACAAAATAATGACTTTAATACTCTTTAACCACATTTTACAAACATTGCAAAATGGACAATATAGTTGAATCTTAGCAAAAATACAACCAAACAACTGAAAGGCAAACTGCTCGGATGAAATCTTGTAAAGAAATGAATAAGGAAAGTAGCTAAAAGTGTCTAGACGTCCTTAAGAGACATCATCATCTAATTAGCAAAATTGACCATTTGTAATGGACACTGTGGGAAAGAGAGATAGAACTTTGATTGTGGCAAAAACAAGTAAAACACTAAACCATTTCTTAGTCTGGATGCTGAGGAGTGAAGGTCTCTTAATCTGACTGGTGCTGCAAGACTGGGCCGCCTGCAGGTGCTATGAGCAGAGGAGGGACCAACACCGGCACCTGGTGCTCATTAAGAACAGAAAGAATGATGGACGTCTTCAGTGACAATTAGAAAAGTCACTAGATTTGCTATTTAGAAAAAGAGTCGCTCACGTGAGGCACGTGTGACCCTCCCACGGCATTGTGGTAGGAGAATTTTACAAGATGGATTTGTGATTTAAAGAGTAACGCCTAAATTAACTTTTTTTTTTACTGATAACCTGTAAAGATGGTTGTCTAATAGTGCTGTAGACATTGTACATTGTACTGTAGACAGTGAAGTCATTATTTTGGCAGTTTAGTGCAACTTAATAATTCAGCCCAAAACCAAATTTATATCTCCATCTTAAGGTTAAAACTCTTCTCCACGCTGATCTAGAATCAGCTACAGCTGCTGGCTATAGAGCTGCATGGTGACGTCGCTACCATACTGGCTCATGGCTGCACTGCACTGGAGTCCTGCTGAGTCTCAGCCGCACCTCCACCTAGCTCGGCCAATCACCAGCCAGTATGACACGTTACGGCTCGGAGCTGCTCCTCTCCTTAAAAAAAGTCCTCCTCCCCCCTTTCTTCTAGTGATCAAGGTGGACAGGATATCCTCCAGCCTGCTACAGTTTCTGTGTCTGCTCGTCCTCCTGAGCAGTGAGTCTGCTGTGTTTGCGTGTGTGCTCGTGTGCGCACACTTGTTACATCTCGTTTTTCCGACTGAGAAACTTCGAGAGTACACAGGGGGCTTGACGGGGGTGCTGTCAATCACTACCGCAGTGCCGCTCTCTTGGTCCGCCAGGTGACGCCTCCTTTAGGAGCATTTTTCTAACACAAAGTGTGGGTGAAGTAAGTCTCCACTCATGGTGTGACTCATCCTTTAAGGCAGTGGATCCCAAACTTTTCAGCTTTTGGACCCAGAAGATAAAAGCATATGCTGGGTTAGGGTCAGCTACCGAAAAGCCAGTGGAGCTCCAACCAAAACTTTTTAAGGTTGCAAATATTTGATGTTTGGTAACACTTTACAATAAGGGTCCCTTCATTAACGTTACTTAGTACATTATTAAGCATTAATAAACTATTAAATAAAGTATTAACAACTGCTTAATATTAATGTTAATATTAAGTAATGCATCACTAAGCAGTGTTTTTACATGATTTTCCACAAATATCAACATCCAATAGAAAAAGTGCTATTCTTTTTGAAAAAGGCTTATTTTTCTTATTTTCAAAACTATTAATAGAAACAAAATAGTGTTTTTTCAAAATGAAAATATTTTTGAATTTAATCTCAGGAAAAAGTCATAAATCTGACTTTAATCTCAAAACTCTGACTTTTTTTTACTCAAATTGTCAACATATTGTCAAAATTTGAGAAAAAAAAAATCCCGGTGGCGCTAATCCTCGTCCATAGAGGTTTATCATAAATTACGAATCGTTTCTTTTCAAAATGTAACAGATGCAGCTCTAAACAGACCCGTTTTAAACTTAACCCATTTCTAAAAGTTTTGAAGAACAAAGGTGAGACTTGTAATTAATTGTCTAACCAGCTGTCCAGAAACCTCAGGACTGGTTAGACGCAATGAAATCTGGGGCACATTTTATTACAGTGAAAGGGGAAATATGTTAGGAGAAATAAGATTAAATTATAGATTAAAGCAGCTTTTTTTGTGAGTAGAATAAAAGCGTTATCTGAGGAGTTCATTCCGAGTCCATTTAAATTCCAGCGTGAGAGCTCGTATTCATGTGTTTGACGGCAGATAAAGACTGTGAGAAACCCCAGAGAAGACAGGGAGAGCATGGAAGATGGACAGAGAGACGTTTCATTCAGGGACGGAGATAAACACGAGGGCAGACGGAGTCGAAACGCATGTGGACGATTGGACGGCGCTTCGCTTCGTCACGCTGCCCCTTTCTCAGCTCCTGCTTGGAAATGAAATTCTCAAAAGCTTTTTGTTCTCTTGAAATCTTGTTTGAAACACGGGGGTGGGAGGTTGTTTTATTTTTAACAAATTTAGCATGATTGGTTTGAAAAACTGATAGAAAAGTTTTTCGCAAAAGTATTTTTTTGTGTTTAGGTTTTTGTTTTAAAAAAAGGTACACACTCAGAAATTAAAGTATACAGAATTGTACCTTTAAGGGTACAATGTCTTGTCATTGGGGTGGTACCCTCAAATGTACCATTTTGTACCTTTAACTGCGGGTTAGGGTTAGTTTTTAATACTAAAGAACATTTATGTACCTTTCAGACAACAAAAAAGGTACAGATAGGTTCTCTGAGGTTCAATATTTGTCCTTAGACTGGGTTAATGTTGTTTTTGTACCTTGGGGCACAACAATGTACCCTTTCCGTACCCGTACTTTTGAAATGATTGATTTTATATGGAGTCTTTAAAATTGTTACATGAAAAAAAGAAACGTTTTGTAATTTCTAAAACTTTGACAATTTTTTATGTGCAATGTGTTTAAAAAAAAACATAAATATTCTTTTAGGTTAATATTGAAATACTAATTATTTTACATAATGTCTCATGACACCTGTTTGATTTTCTTTGTTCACTGGTGATTAAAACTATATTTTTCACACCAAAATAATAAAAGAGTTCCACAAAAGCGTGTTGCACATTTAGGATAAAAAAATAAACCAAATATTTACATACCAGCTAATAATCTAGTTTTCTTTTATGTGGTGAAAGAAAAGAAAATAGGGACAGAATGTGCTGCTATAAAAGCAGAGAAGAGCTGCTCTAAACAGGGACTTTGTGCACCTGAATTTTGTTTTTTGGTTGGAAATAAAATCAGATAGTGAAACCACCTTGCGCTGCCAATGTGTTTTGCCTTTGTTCTGCCTAAGGAAGGTGTTATTTGGCAGAAATAATAAAATAAAATCTTGCATTCAAGTAGAATGTGACTATTTCCTTCTTTTCTTCCTATTTTTAGCCTAAATCAAAATACAAATTAATTTAAATGCACAATCTTGTTTGGTGGACCTAAAAGAAGTAAAAACTAAAGGCAGTTTTAGTTGACTTCTTTTAAATTTTTGCCAAAAGAAGAATGTTAAATGAACAAAAACACATTTTTTAGCTTTGATTACATTTTAAAAACCCTTAAATAATTAGCATTTTCTAGTTACAGTTGGTATCTAGAAGAAAGTATAACAGAAATCTAAACGTGTGTGCCAATTTAGGTTTAGTAGGGGGGTTAGGGTTAGGGTTAAACCCTAACCCTAACCCTCATGTTTAAATCTTCAACTGTAAGCACAGGATCTGTTATCAATGAAAGATAAATACATAAAGTAAATTAAAGGCTTCAGCATTTCCAGTTAATCTTTACAAAGCCGGTTTTGATCCAGAGTGGGAGCGTTGCCCTTTCCCCGTCAATACCACCTAAGGAGGTGATTTCAGGTTAATGACACAGTCATTATCCAGGCCACAAGCGGCAGAAATTAGATATAATTTTCACACAAATCTTATAGATTAAAACTAATTTACTCATTTCAGACATTTTCCTGTCCATCACGGCTCTGGGAGCGGAACGATTTCTATCACATCTACCTCACTCAGTCTAAATGTCACGGTTTGAAAGAGCTAGCAAAGAAAGAAATTGGTGCAAAAACCTTTCTTCTATCTGAGGTGAAGATAAGACGGCGAGCGAAGGTTGTTACAGTGAAAAGTGCCAGACAGAATATTTACACACCTCGATACAGACGCTGTCAGGCTAAAGGAAACAAAGAAACAGATGAAATACAAGATGACGGAAGACGCGGAGTTTGGGCCTCGTATGAACACATTAGATCAGAAACTGGTATTTCATTTCTCTTTTTGTTGCACGTTTTCATTTCCTCTCCGGGGTGTGATATCCACCTGCAGGAAGAACATTGATGCAGGATAAAACATACATGTGGAGAGAAAATATAAGGCACGGATAGAGGAAAAACACACTGAGAAGAAGCAGAAGTTGTCGTTTCTCTCCATCTGCCCTACAGATTTACTTAATTAGAGCACGGCGTCTCATAGCCCCCAAACGGCATTAGCTGTCTGTGACCTGTCTTTATTAGCAACTGTGTACACACCTCAGGTGTTCCTGTACATGGAGTGTGTGTGCGTGTGCCATTTCCACGCTTATGGTTGCTGTATGGTTGCAGGGCTAACCTGAGGCAGGTCTAGTTCATTAAGGAATGAGCAGGTGATCGTAGCACATAAACAAAATCTGCTAATGTGAGAGGGGGGAAAAATGAGCAGTGACCCGTATTATGACTCAAATGCTCCAACTGTTCCACTGACTATAGTGGAGTTCAAGCTTCTCTAAGCTTTTGTTATTAATTATCCTGAGCTGCTCTAATCTCTGCGTGTCAGTGATTAAAGTAGCTAAAAGTAGGTTTTTTTCATCCTTTTCTCCCTTGATAAGCTGTATAGCAAAAGTTTAAACACAGATAAAGGAAGTTAGGTAACACTTTACAATAAGGGTCCCTTTATTAACGTTACTTAGTGCTTTATTAAGCATTAATTAACTATTAAATAAAGCATTAACAACTGCTTAATATTATTGTTAATATTAGGTAATGCATTACTAAGCAGACACCCTCCCTGGCCCTTTGTCCCAACCTTAAGGACACTTGATAGTTAATAATACTGGTAATGTTAGTAAAGAGATCCTTTGTTTTTTAATGCTTAATAATGCACTAAGTAACTTTAAAAAGGGCTACTTTGTTTATTAATGCACCAAGTAACATTAATAAAGGGATACTTTGTGTATTAATGCTTAATAATGCACTAAGTAATGTTAATATAGTGACCCTTATTGTAAAGTGTTACCAAAAGTAAAAAACACACATTGTTATTAACTTGGTGACCTGCCTACATGTTTTTGTCTGATATTAAAAATGGCAAGTTTGTATTTCTCCAGAAAAAGCCATAGCTTCTAATATTTACCTATAGTTTAGCCTAAAAATATAGACAAACCGTGGGAGTAGCAAATATTTTGAGGTTGGTCTAGTCACGTTCTATTGCAACCTCAGCAGATCTACCCATTACCAGGTTAAATGTAGGCCGGGCCTATCACATCGCTCTGTTTGTACAGACTTGAGATGAAACAAAACTACAACAATCGCGGCAGCTCAGGAACGGCTCTTATTTGAAACGGGTTTGGCATCAACCTTGGACCATGTAGACCTGGACTTTTCTTTGAGACGTGAGCAGATAGACGTCCTTAAGTCCTTTATTTAAAAAAAGGATGTGTTTGCTTTTTTGCCGACGGGATACGATGACTGATTTTGATTGCTATTAATATGCCTTGTTGTTTGTTGCTCTGATTGGTCCTAGTGCTGTCCAATTGCTTGTAGAGATAGATTCTATAGATTCAGTTCCTACAACTGAGCTGTGTCAATGGGTCATGGCTAGACTATATTAACATATGTAGGATAACTTGCCAGGTGAAAGCTAGCCGGTACATTTTGTCAATACTCACTCTCACTGCAACTTTTTCTGCAATAAATTTACAAATACTAAACAACACAGATTCACTTCTCTAAAGAAAAAATATTAAGCAGCAATCATTTAACCAAACTGAGAAGACAACAAGACAAAACACAAAATCAATGAATTGGCGCTGTCCAACTGCCGGTTCTTCCAACAAGATTTTGTTTTAAAGTAACACCGAGGAGTTTCCTGCTCCTCCTACTGGTTGAAAGTGGAATTACAACTGTCGTAAACAACCCTGCTGATGCAGCTAGCAGCTAACAACGAGCTAACACTAACATCAGCCAACCATTACCAAAATAAACCACGAAGTAAAAAGATCCACGCTGTTGGACAAAACATATTATTACTTACAAGTCCAGTAGCAACAAAGCCATGCAGTATACAAAAACCTGACCAATTATTCAGTTGGCTGATTAATTAGGCCGATTTTTTTTGTGACAATTTTAAAATAAAAAATCAGCACCTGAGTGTACCAAAACAATTAAATTAGTTTTTTTCATTTGTAAACCATTCCCAATACAATACAGCAGCACCATGTGCTTACAGAGGAACTTTAGATAGTGATATTGGAGAAAATAACTAGCTAACAACTGCCTAAACTACATAATAAAAAACAAAGGGTTTAGAAAACATTCTTGCTAATGCCAATATAGACTATCACACACTCTGTTGTTATCTGTATCTGCACACTATTCATTGTTTTTGCCAAAATCTAATTTTCATGAGCAAAATGTGATATGATACAAAGTTAGGAATGAAAACATGTTTTAGTAGTCTGCTGTAAACCTTGGTTCAGTCATTGAAAAACACCTTTGGTTAGCTTCTGAATTAGTAAAATAGCCTTTTATTTGATATAGCACCTTCCAGAGTCCTAGAACCCCCCAAGGCGCTTTACAACACAATCATTCACCCATTCACGCACACATTCACACCCTGGTGGTGACGAGCTACGTCGTAGCTACAGCTGCCCTGGGGCAAACTGACGGAGGCGAGGCTGCCGTACACTAGTGCTTTTCTGAACCTAATTAGAGTGAAAATAATGCTGCAGTGTGCCTTGGAATCAGCTGAAACACACGTAGGACAACGATGTGAATGCGTGGAGTGGATCTTGCCAGGCTAACCTTCTTTGTCACATATGTCTGGCTCTGTGACGGTCTTGTCTGCCAGCTCAACAGCGCAGTGCAGATGCCTCTCCATTCTTCCTCTGAACATTATTTCATTCAGAAGAGTGAGGCACAATAAAAGTACAGCCACCTTGAAAGGCTCTTTTAAAGAGCTCACAGGGGAAATCTTTTTATTTTCTCATCCTGTGTTAATAGCCCTATTTAGAGACTTGATGCTATTGGTTAGTAATTTTCATTTTAGAGAATTATAGAAATGAAAAATCTGGAAACATCTTTATACATCATGGACTGGGCTTGACCTGCTCTCCTAAGGACTACAAGTACTGTACAGAAAGTTTTAAACCATCAGTAATTTCTTCATAATTTACTTCCGACAAAATTAAAAATGATTAAAAAATACCATAATAAAAAATGGGGGAAAAGGAAAAATTATGAGCTAGTTCATTGTAAGACGATTGATATTTATTCATGCTCTGAACGTTTTAGACTAAGATTTAATGTAAACAGCAATGCTTGTAAATTTTGTCAAGGAATTGTTTGTTTGAAGGTTGTTAATAAAAATTTCTTTAAAAAAGTATCACAGAAAGTGCCCGGCATGTTTTTTTGCGATCGATGACGCAACACTGTCCCAATTCAGCAATTATTTGCACACTTGTGTACAACACACTCAAAGCCTTCCTGCGCACTTCCTCCAAGTGCACTTTGCTGAAGACCGTAGGGCGCAGTGCGAGTATTGGAATTGGGCCTTAAGCCTAATTTATGCTCCTTGAGCCAGAGACACGCATGCATTGATAAAACTGTTTTGCCGTTGGACTTCTCCGTCACTTGGGGAGAGTTGCAAAGCAATTGCCCGCCAGGACAACAGAGGGCATAGCGCTTTTCTGGGGTATCCTGTCATGTATTTGGTCCAATATAGTGCATTTACAGTTTATATTGTGCTTTTTTGCATTTAAAAGACTTTTTTAACATGGAAAAAATTTGTTCCTCATTCTCCTCCACCTCTTCATGCACTCGCCACCTCTAAACCCACATTTCCCATTATACAATTATGGCAAGCCAAAAGGATAAAAAAATGCGCGTTCTAAACTTGCATTATGTCCACCAAAACACCCGTTCAAGACGCGTGTTTTGGCAGACATAATGCTCGCTTTTAGAACACGCAAGTTTTTGCCCCCTTTGGCGTCAAAACGCACGTTCAGGACGCGCATTTTGGTGGACAGAACGCGTGCTTGTTTTATCCCTTTGGCTTGCCATATTAGGCCGTAAAACAACACCCAGTCAGTACATCCTGCGGCTACCCGAAGCTCAAAAGCTGTATAGTGCAGTAAACAGACGTGGGACCCCCCCAACACTATCACAGGTATGAAAATGAACATAATAGATAATACTATGACGCAAAAACTTTACAAAAAAGCATAATTGGTGTAAAAGTTGCGAAATGTTGCTTTAAGATTCATTTAAAAGATTACAAGAACATCTGGGAACTAAAATTTTAAAGAAAGGTTTGATAATATTGGCGTTTCCTACACATGGTTATAATGTCATTCATCCCTGATGGATGTAACATGCCACTAGAAATAAATTTGTCTCGCAAGCTACAGACTTTTATTATTAATATTATTTTTTTAGGTTTGGGAAGATCATCCATCATTCCTGAGATAGAGGACAGTGACAGGTTGATATGTGTCATTTAATAAAAGGCCAGCGTCTGCCTGATAAAATGGCATACCATTAAATGCACAACCCTTGTCTGATTGTCTGAGCTTTTCTGTAACTCTGGTGGCTCCTTTTTCCCTGAAGGACAAGAGGGTACAGGAATGAGTACAAAAGGAGTTAATCTAGAAATCAGGAATAAAATATGTAGGTAGTTATTGTGTTTATGTAAATGACTGTTGTCCGTCTGATCGTAGTGTACGGTTACATTTTTTGATTAGATGCTGATTGTTGGCCACAGCAACAATAAAAACAAACTCGAGTGATTTCTTGAGTGCCGCGCAGAAAATGCACCTAATTAATTGTTGTCTTTGTTTGTTGTGACAAATATTTTGGATCAAAATCGAGCCGTCGTTTGAGATGCGAATACCCAGGGGTTGTATTCCGTCACCGTTACGGCTCAGGGTGACATAAAATGAGCAGGTGACTTGCTCCAGATCCTGTCCTCTGAGAGAGATAAACTCCCCACGTCTCATTTTTCCCAGACAGGAAGTTTTTTCAGTGGCACAAAGAGGAAAAAGCAGAAAGGTGGAGGAAGGAGTCGGCTGCGCCGAGAGCTGACATGGCTTTCTAAGTTTGTAACGGTGCTGTTTTTGCCGTTTTCTCAGCAAAGTGCTTCCAGGCTGAGCTCTCTTTGTTGTGTGACATCAAACATGTGAGAAAACGCATTCGCGCTCCTTCAATCTCTTTGTGACAAGTTCGGCTCGGCAGCTTCTTTTACCACATGCGCCACCAGAGACCACGTAAACCCTCATTGAAGACAAACGGGAGGGGAATAAAGAAACAACCCGAGAGGAAGCTGCTCTAGGAAAACATCACGAGAAGACTTTCTGTCCCGGGTGTGAAATGTCACTATTTAAACTTAACGAAGGCCTTTTATCGCTTTGACTCCTGGAAATAAATAAATAAAAGCCTTCAAATCACGTCAGATTATTCGCCATTCATGATCTGAGAATAAATACAGTTTAAAAGGATGAGGCAAAGGAAGGGAAATACCCGGAAAGCTTTGTAAGAATAGACGGTGATGCAAGGACGCAGTTTTGTCAGTGGGAGGGCTGCGGTAATCGGCTATCCAGGGGAGGGAGACTGCGGGGGGTACCTAGTTATCAGGATGGGATAGAGATTCAAAGGGATTTGCAACAATGAAGAAGAAAGCAGGAGGATTGTTTAAAACGTGCCCTGAAATGAGAGAAACTTAGCTTAAATGCGATTGCAGCTGCTTTGGGAGAAGAAATGGAGTAATTATTAATTTCGACAGAAGATATTGAACAACTCAGAAAGGTTTTATTGGATGTTCATCTATGCTTGGAGTGAGCCTGAGTTGAGATGCATGCTACGGTTAATCAGCGTTAGTCAAACACAAGACATGTTTCAGTTTGGGCTCATTGTCCCAGTTTTTCCTTACTTTCACGATAAGATTAGGGTATCCACACAAGGAGGACACTGACTGGACACCTTTTTTTATCAAGTCAGCCAACTAACTAACCAACTAACTAACTAACCAACTAACTAACTAACTAACTAACCAACTAACTAACTAACTAACTAACTAACTAACTAACTAACTAACTAACTAACTAACTAAGCATCGACATATCTTTGTAGCTAACAGTAAAAATGATTAACTATGTGTTTTCTACTCTTATGAACACCTCTAATCTAAAAGTCTATCTAAATCTAATCCAAAAAGCAATTCATGCAAACACTATTTTAAAAACCTTTAAATCATGATCAGGTTCACTTTAGACAGATTTCAACTGAGTTATTTATTTATTTATTTATTTATTTATTTATTTATTTATTTATTTATTTATTTATTTATTTATTCATTCATTTTTAGCCGGAACAGTTAGCTCATCTGGTCTGGTCAAACGTTTTCTCATAAGTAGATCAAACTTATTTTCATTCAACAGTTTCCCTCTAGACTTTGTATCTTTAGTGGAATAAACAGATTTTATCTTATTATTGTTGCACACCCAACTACAGTGTGATCCTACCTGTGGGAAGGTTTTGTATCTGGTTATTTTAGCTTATTTTGCCATCTTTAAGCTCGTCGTAGTAAAATGACCACAATATCGTCGTGGTCTTGTCACGATATCGTACACTACGTCTTGAGGTAAAAATAACACTTTTCAATCTGCTCCTCTGGAGCATAGCAAAGTAAACTACATAGACCATGATCCTTTGCTTCCACGTCATTGGCCAGTTCACCAGTGGGAGTGCGTGCAGCCCACACAGCAAAGAAAAACAAACATGGAGGATGGAGGCTAAAGCGGTGAACGCAGCACAAAGGATTCCAGTCAAAGTATTTTATGTTGTGAGTCTTATTATAGTGAGCCTCCCCACAATATCGCAATAAATAATGTATCATGAGGTTCATATCGTGACAATAACGTATCGTGAGATTTTGATATTGTTACACCCCTGTTAAGCTCTGTCATTTTTTTATCCTTAGAAAATAATGTACTGGGATGCATGGTGGCACAGTTGATAGCACTGTTGCCTCACATCGAGAAGGTTGCAGGTTCAAAACCCAGTCTTTCTTTGTTGCTTTAGAGTGTGCTACCCATGCGTGCTTGGGTTTTCCTCGGGGACTCCGGTTTCCTCCCACACAGTGGCGGATCTAGGATTTTTCTGAGTAAGGAGACAGCAAGGGGCCACAATATTAAATGGTGGGCCAGGTATTAGTCCAACATTCTCAGATAAGATTTTATACTGAAAATTCCCATTTGGCTCAGTAGAGCGCTAGTGTTTGGACTTGGAATTGCATCCACCTATAATCTGATCATCGTACAAAGAACAGATATGAGTGACAGAACAGGGTCATTTCAGGGGGCCAATCAGGTTCTAGAACCACCAATGCTCCCACAAACCAAGAACATGTGTGTTATATGTGGATAAACTGTAAGTCATTTTGAATAAAAGCTTCTAAAAAAGGAAAAAGAAAAATACATAAGCAAAGATGCTTGAAAACCCATTTTTCTTCCAGACAAACAGGCTTGTTCAGTATTATTAGAAGCAAATAAATGTTGGCTTCTATAAAATTTAAAAAATCTGGGTATGTTATTCTGCTGTTGTGGCAAAACAAACATCTCACAGCTGCCACCTCTGGAGGTTACTGCCAAAAAACATGGAAGTGTGTAAAAAGTAAAAGATCTATTTTTGACTAAGTCCATGTCCACATTACTCCACGTATTTTTAAAAACTGAGACTTCCTCAAGTTCTTGTCAACAAACAACAAAAACAAGGGTATTTTCTAAATAAAGATTTTCCGTGAATTTTTTTTAATGTTTTCTCTTTTTTCTCTCTACATCTGTCTTGTTTTATAACGATCCAGTTGTCATTTAACTTGGATCATCTTTGATTCTATCTGAGTATTGGGAGGATGTTTAATAAAATGTTAAATAAAAACTATAGGAAAAGAAAATTGTGACAGAAACAAAGGAATAACTAAGGATGAGTGTTTATGAATCACGACTCCTGACCAAGCATTGTGAATTGGTAATCCATTGGCTGACTGTCAAAAACAGCATTTTAATAACTGTTTTTGCTGTTTTCCCACATTTCCATTGGAATCTTATATAAATCCTTTGAGTGGTGATGACAGCTGCCATGTGCTGTGAATTGCTAAACCCAACTGTGTTGACACTTGCATAGGAAGGGTCTCATTTTGGAAAGAATTGAGCAAAAAATATATTACAAAACGCGTTGAAAAGACTGTTTATAATCTGGTTTCAAATGCAGCGTTTATAATAAATTGAATTTACTACATGCAGATACAAATTAAATCTAATTTTACACTAAATATATGAGATGGATTCAGTTAGAGGCTGCAGCTGCATGCATATCACCACAGATTCACAAACTCAGAGGCGACAAACACAACTGTGTTATAAAACTATACTGGCACATAAAACACTTAATGCACATTTGCCTGTGTATGCCTGTATAATGAGCATCTGCGCTTTCTCTCTTTCGTTTTTGCCTTTCTGTGAAATGTTATTACCTTTAACGGTGCACCTGTCTGTTCCAAGCCTCAGACAAAGAGTCAAGATTTTATTTTTTTTATTTTGGAAGTCCTTTTAAATGCCAGCCAGCAGTTGGCTCAGTGGGTTGTTAGTGTCGGCGAGAAGGCCTGACGCACTCAGAAACAAACAAAACACACAAACTCGCACAGCCGAATGCATTCAGATGGGGAAAATAGTGCTGCTAATTAGTGGAATTAGCCACAGATCAAAAGGTTCAATTAAAAAGTGGTGTTGCAGCATGGAGGCAGCGGGCCTCATTTGCATCACAACACATGTTTCATTGTTGACAGGCTGACGGACACTCAGATGGACAGAGAGACCTCACAATATGGTGTACACCTCTCAGGAAGTTAGTAATTATATGAAATATACTTCCAAAACAAGCTGTTGTATGTCTGAAATTTGTCGACGACACTGATGTGTTTCTTGGTATTGAGCTTATGGGTGAATGAATGCAAAACACGTGCAAGCAGATGAGAACTGGTACTTTTTTCTCAAATACTCTCAAATCAACCCCGCCTGCACACAGCAGCAAGTGAAACATGGGGCACTAAACATGCAAACGCATGCAAGAACACATGCAAACGTGCAGAGGCTAATCAGCAGCATTAATTTGCACTCGGTCCCAACTTGCCGTGCCGTTTGTGCAGCGCCTATTGTTAGCCTTTTTAAGTTCCAGGCTTAATTAAGAGCATAATTAAGTGTGTGCTGTTATGGCTTTGCTCAGCGTGGTGTGCGTTTGTGTGCACACATGCGTGTTTCCATGCATGGATTTCCTCAGAGCTATTAAACCATGCTGCAGCCAGGATGAATATGGCCAAGGCGCAGCTCCTCTAATTTGCCGTTTAAACACCACATGTTTGACTCCTAATTAAATAGAACCTCAGAACTAGCAGCACACACACTTTCAAGATGTTTTTGTCAGGTTCTGCCAAAGGAACACAATCTAAATGCCAATCCAGGTGAAAAAGTGATTAGCTGCTTTGTTCTCAACTCAATGGACAAATTTTGTGGCTTCTGTCTTTCTGTAGTGATTTTTCTCCTTTCACAACTGTTTTTTTGGAGCTTATGGATATTGGTTATTAGGTGTTTTACTCCTTTCAACAGCTGCTTGGTATTAGGGGTAGACCGATATATCGGTCGGATGATATTTAAAGTATTTTTTACATCGGCCGATATTTGTCCTTAGTAAAGCAGATTTAAAGTCGGGCACATCCTCGGGCAGCCCGATGCTGTTGCAGAATTTAATTTAAATGTATTTTTACATTCACTAATAACATCTGCATAATAAATGCTCTAAATTAACTTTATTTAGGTGTCTGACTTTAACACTGAACAGTGCACAAAGTTAAGATTTACCAGTTAGTTCAATTCAGAGTTCAAAAACTGATTCAGCTTCAGAATTTTGTGCACCAACTGATGTTCTTAGTGGCATTTTAGCATGAAAATAAGGTGGAAAACGTCTAGATATCAGCCATGAAAATCGACCCATAAACATCAGCAGTACATATCGGCCATCGGCTTACCATGTCTCCTACGTATCGGCATTGGTAATAGAAAAAACAATATTGGTAGACCTGTACTTGATATTCTTTTGGAAATCAGAAGTACCTTCAAACAAAAAAAAAGACAGTGCTTTTACTAAATTTCAAAACCAGATATTTGGCCAGATGGGTTTAAACTGATGTAAATAATGGGTTAACACACATGACCTTGGTATCGACCTTGGTTTGCTAAGATAACCAGCTTGGTCTCAAGTGGAGGACTTTAAATATCTTGGTGTCTTGTTAAATCCTGTTTTTGGTGTCCCTGGAAAGGCTCTATGCGTAGTCATGGAGATGAAGGTGTTTGGTCAAGGAAGCACATTGTCCAAAAGTGTTAACTGAGGTGAGTCACAGCTGAGCATAAAGTGGTTGGGATGTGAGTTGGCTTCTTCCTTTCTGAAGCCGTGGTTCCTGACTGGAAAGCTAAAGGTGGAAAGTCTTTGTCTCAATTGGAAGAGGTCAGGTGTCATGGTGTCTTGAGGGATGGTGGCATGTACCAACGGATCTTCTGTAATAATGGTATGCTGTGGTTGAAGGCATCTGATTCAAATAGCAGTGGTCATGATTTATTCACATATCGATGGTCTGACTCTAATCTATGGACACGATCACAAGATCCTGAATACAAGCAAGATTCTTCGTCTGTCGGGTGGCAGGGTTCATTTTAAGTGATGAGATTAGGAACTCCATCATATGGAAGGACTTTTTCAGTCTCTGGAGGTTTTTCAGGTACTTACCAATAGGGTAGGGGGTTATATTCCTGAGCAGACCCAATGCTCCTTGTTTGGTTTATATGAACAGCTTGAGAACATTGCTAGGAAGTGGGATGTCTGAGTTTTCCTCCATTTACATCTAAAACTTAACTTTGGCTAAAGTGAAGAAAATGGGTGGATAGATACCTTAACAATTCTACTTTAGGCAACAAGTCCCCTTTAGTGCAACATGGTCCATGTGTATTGGGTCCATGTTTGTATCCTTACTTAACTAAAGGGTCACTTGTCAGGACAGGTTTACCGCTGGTCACTTAAAACTTTTCCAAGTTAATTCGGAGCCATTCCTCCACTCAGAGCAGTCTTGTTCGGTTAGCTTTCGGATGCATCCACGCCGATGTGTGTTTAAGTGTCATTTCTGTTTGTGGCTGCATGCTATGTTAAATGGGAGTGTCCAGGCTGCTACTGGGCCTCATTCATCAGTTTCACACAGGAACATTTCTGGCTGAGGGGTAATCCACCTGGGACGCAGGCACACGATGAGAATGTACAAACGTTCAGCAAATCGTTCAAGGCTTACACCTTCAATAACTAAAACAAACACCCTGACTGATTAGATAGATACATCAACACACTTTACGGAAACGGTCTTAACCTTAAATTTGTTGCATTTGACGCCAACACCTCCACTGTGACCTTTTCTTTCCTCCTCTGTGTCCCCACACCATTTATTTCCACCATTCTTAACCCCTCTCTAGTATTTCACAGCTGAGACTTTCACGCCTGATTTCATTTGCCACTTGGCTGCGGCTGTTGTACCACTGCACATCCCATCTAAACCAAACTGGTCCGCGTTGGAAAGCAGCCAGTAGTTTTCATTCAACTGCGTACGCTAGAATAATAACTCCTAAATGAGAATGAAAATGCATTTCCTTGGATGAATTTGTAGGTTTGATTTTTCCCAAGGGGGCCCTCACTTCCATCTGGGTGCTAAATGCTTCAGAGCAGCACTTGTTTCATTTAGTTTTTTATGTTAAAAGGCTAAAAAGTCCAAGATTTGTCTGTTTTGCACTTTCAAGGACCTGTCTTTTGAAAGGTTTGGATGGTGCCCTGTACAGACACACTTTTTTTGCGTATCCATTTGGTGAACCCTTTTATTCAAACAGCCTTTCATGAGAGCATTTCTTGTTCTCTAAGTACCACCTGTCCCTTTTCCCCCTTCTTTTCATTTAAATCAAGCACTTTGAGAGAACAATGAACTTCGGGAGATTTTCCTTCTTCCGGAGCTGCTTTTTAGTTTGTCACGCTTTAAGAGTTAAGTCGTACTTTGAAAATTACAAGAAGACTGATGAAGGCACATCATTTTATTAGTAATGAAGTGAGGGTTAATGATTCGTGTATGGTAGAAAAAGACAATAATGCCTGAAAATTCATCACGAAAATTTGAAACATTTCAAAAAGCCCCTTTTTTAACTCATGGAAAATGAGAAAACAAAACTACACAACAATTTCAGCAGTCTCAAATTAACACCGTCAGAGTTGATTTCAACACTTTTAAAGTGTCTATGTGGGTCCACACCAGAAAGAGTTAATTTAACTCTTTTTGGAGAGTTGGTACTTTAACGCTGATTTAGTGTCAAAATACAACTTGTGTTAGAGTTAATATAGCAACTCTTAACACTAGTGTTAAATTAACTATTCTTAGTGTTAAATTGGACCAACACCCCAAAATTAACACTTTTTTATTTGCTTTGTAAGCAGCATAAACGAACTAAAGTCAACAAATGCCACAATGAGTGATTTTTTATTCCATCTTACACAAATACAAAAGATTTTAATAAAGAAGGTGGTTTTTACTTGTACAAATAATTATCTTTTGAGTAAACCCAGTTTAAGTTGGCCACCGCAGCTAATTCACCCTATTCAACACCAAACTTGGCTTTTACTCAATCATTATAGCAGATATAAAGCTAAAATGTGGTGTCATAGTAGCTGAGAGAAATGATCTCTATAACATATCCTGAACACCAACTGGTTGCATGAATATTTTAGTGAACTTGGATCAACCTTGTTTGTTTGCTAGCTAAACCTCCCATAAAACACCAAACAAATGGAAAAAAAAACTAGCAACACTTTATCAAATCCAGCAATAGCTACAATTCAGTTTACAGACATTGAGACTGAGAGGTTTTTACTATGCATAAACATGCAAGATCTTGTTATATCTTGTCAAATTTCACAATATTGTATTGTTTTCATGGGCAGCAGTAGCTCAGGAGGTAGAGTGGGTTGTCCAGTAATCAGAAGGGTGTAGGTTTGATCCTGGCTCCCACCAGAGAATGCTGCTGTTGTGTCCTTGGGCAAGACACTTAACCCATCTTGCCTGCTGGTGGTGGTCGGAGGGACTGGCACCAGTGCTCGGCAGTCTCGCCTCTGTCAGTGCGCCCCAGGGCATTGTAGCTCATCACCACCAGCGTGTGAATGGGTAGATGACTGATGGTGTTGTAAAGCGCCTTGGGGGGTTGTAGAACCCTATGAAGGCACTATAAAAATTTACCATTCATCAAAACAGCTTTAACCCATAATAGCCTGAAAAATGAAATGTGGAAATTAACATATTTATTTAAAACTGGATTATTATTATTATTATTATTATTATTATTATATAACAATATGAGTAATAAAGAAAAAACATTTTTCCTTGCCACCTGTAACGCCGCAACCAGAGTGCAGTAGACATTTATAGGACCTGATATGGTCGTTTTGTGATGAAAGTACTAATCATATTCTGCATCTGGACTCTCTAAGGCCAGATGTGGTTTGATGAGAACTTAAGACAATAGTCTGCAAGGGGTTAGCAAAATTCTGTTTCAACATCTGTTTGAAATATGAGTGATATGCATAGATGTAATAAATTCTAGGTTTTTGGTTTTAATTTTTTTTAAAAAAGGAATCTGTTTATTTAATATGTGATTATTTTCATCAAGGTTTATTTTATAGATGTATTTATTTATTTTTGCTGTGCTCCAGTGTTTTGTCCACTTTATAATTAAAACCACCACACATTTCTGGATTATTCTTAATAAAACTTAGCATTTGCCTTTGCTTTGGTATTTGTGAGTTCTCGTCAGAGTTTATAACATAACATATTGAAGTTATCAGCTGTGATCCTTGGCTGCAACCCAGTCATCTAATAATTAATTTGGCATCCTCATGATGTAAACAGAGCTGCTCCATCACTTCACTGAGTTCCTTTAAGCACTTTTGAGCCAATGTTGGATAATTATGACTCTTTCTGAGCTTGAGTTTCCTGTTTTTAAACTTCCATTTTACTCAGTGGAGGCTTCTGATGTTTGTGTGTGAGTACCATTCCCTTGTTAAATACAGGTCAGAGAACAAAATAAGTATAAACAGTCTATAGGGAGACAAGGGAAGCAGTTAGAAATGTATTTGGCACTTGAGTATCTTTTATTGTCCAAACAAGGTGAAAAGCCTTTAGGGGATTTGAAATCGGGGGTGTACCTTAACACACAAACTCCAACTGAAATGAATTTACCAGAAAGAAACGCGATAAAAGAGCTCTGCAGTGTTGCTCTGCTCCTTTCAGCTGAAATAGTTGCATTTTTACCTTGATCTCTGCGTTAACCCTCGCTGAAAGCAATGGTGCCATTCGTGTGGCTTTTCCCAAACAAACGGGGGCCCTCTTTTTCTAATGAGGTTAACCCAAAATCTTTCGGGCGAGCACCTTTGTATTGTACAAAAAAATAAATCAAAACCCATTTAGCCGTATAAAGCTTGTTTACTGTTTCTGCGTGACCTTCTCGCTCCTGCAAAAGAAGACGTGCTTCCCAACTCCCATCGCTTCATTTTCACTCTTTGTGCACACCGACTCCACGATCTGTTTGGTCGTGTTTGCTTCTTTATCACTCTTGTTGATGGATCTCATCTTAGATCTTGTTTTATAGCTGCTTCTTCCCTCTGGGAGGTTGGTCACCTTCCTAATTAGCCTTTCATGCCTCCTTTGAGAGGGTAGACCGTTTGATTGACAGGGGTGATAATCTGTGTAATGGCATCTAGTTGTGGTGGTGAAGCCAGCTGCCTTACCAAGGTGTTGAGACAGCCTGCAGGAGAAGGCAGACGCCTGTTTTTGAGTTTTTCCAAGCTACGATACCGCCTCTGAAAGATGAAGCTTTTTCTTCTTTCTATTACTTTCATATCCGCTCTCATTTCCCCCCCTCCCCTCTTGTTTTCACTTCTCACTTGCAGCCATGGAGGTGTCATTAGCACCATGTCCTAATTAGTCCAGTGCCAAACTAACTGTGCTTCTGACGCCATGTCTCCAGGGAGGCAAAGCTTTGCTAATTTCAATAAGAGTAAACAAGCAAACCGCTCCCAACGGACGGCTGTGGATTAATTAGAGACCATCCTCCCGCACGTGAGGGAACGAAGGAGGTTTACGAAGAGCGAAGAGACGGGGAGGTGAAACGGAGTTTGCTTTCGCTTTTGCAACAACCCAGAGAGCTCCACATCAAGAGACAACACCTCAAATGTGCTGTTTGTCACAAGTCACATTTAAAAGGTCAAATCAGGCACACGCGTTTCTCCGTGGCTCGTATCACTTCTGTGCCGTAGCTTTTTTATTTAACCCTACAGAGCTAAAGTGTATGTTATGTGTTCTGATTCTTCAGGTTGAGTGAACATTCATGCTCCGTTCCAGTGATGCTAATGTTCATGCAGTCAGGGATACACTCCAGAACCCCTACCGAGAGCAAGTACAGCTTTTTGCACTTCTTCCTGCCGAGCAGCTTTACTTAAGTGGATCTAGTTTCAGCACCTTGCTCAGCTGAGCCTTGTGCCCCAATTTAATATGAGAGGGACAGATTTACTCCTTCATTTCAAGGCTGCATAACCTGAAAAAAAACCTTGGTAAAATGTGATAAACCTTAAAATTTGAAGAGTGACTCCCCTTAAATCTACTTTTTTTGGCTGTTTTGACACTAAATAATGCACTGAATAAAACCTGTGTTTATTTTGTATACTTGTAAGAGGAAATGGTGCCATTATTTGAAAATTTGGAAAATAAAAGGATTATGCAAGATTGTGTGCAATCTGTTAACATTCAAAGTAAGTGTTGGGGATGACTCATACCTGCTATGACACAAAATGTGAACTGAATAACTGGAATAACTCCAAAAGTGAATTGGTTGTGGATGTGCTCTCAGTGAACCCTTTCTGAGAGTTTTGTTAAACTCTGTACAGTGATTCAGACACAGGCAAAAATGTTATCACCCACCAACCAAGGTTGACTCCCAACAGTTAATGACATAATTATGTCTGGTGTAATTTGTTAGCTTATGGTTTGTGTTTTGTGAATGACTTTGTGCCTGCTCTGTCTTCTCAACCCCCAGTGAGCCGTAGCGGATGGCTGCTCATACTGAGCCAGGATCCTCTGGAGGTTTCTTCCTGTTAAAAGGGAGTTTTCCTTCCCACTGTCGCTAAATGCTTGCTTAGTATGAGGATTGTACCAACACAATGACACTAGTCAGTGTCTTGATGCAATCTGCTGGGTCCCTTATATAGGAAACTTTTTTACTGATTGGCTTATGAACTGAACTGTATTGGAATGTTTACTTTGTGAAGTGCCTTGAGACGACTCTTGTCGTGATCTGGCGCTATATAAATAAACTGAATTGAATTGAATTGAATTGAATTTGAGGCTTTACCCCGCCTATTTTTGGCTGAGTTGTAGCCATTTTTGTGGTTGCAAATGTTGATTAGCTATGATGACCATCTTGAACTAGATTGACTCTAAAAGTTAAATGGTTATAGATGTACCTCTAATCGAAGTTTTTATGAGTCCCATTAGCCTGGAGTTAAAGCAGTGGTTCTCAAATACTTTCGGTGAAGCCCCCCCTAGGATACATAGATTTTTTCGCGCCCCCCTCCCAATGTGCGGGGGGGGGGGGGGGTTGCACAATATTCATTGTGTACACTAAGATTGATTTTATGGCTTTCTGGAATGTTAATTTCTGCTACAACAGAATTATAGATATCTGAATACACGTCATCCGGTCTGCTTAAATGATAAATCGGCTTGACATACTAACGCGCTGATAGTCCGTCGGCGAATGTCGGGCGGTGGGGGAAAGTGCTGGGGAATGACCTTGTTGCCCACAGAAGAATCCATCGTGGAGGTAACATCATGGAAAGATTGCCATCAAAGCATCTGCATTATTCTCCGCATCTGGCAGTGCGCACAAAGCGGCGCGCAATAGGAGCTCAGAGCGCGTCTGACAGATCTGCGCACCAGAGCACAATGTCGAGAGCTTCCAGATCTAGAAGTGGAAACCCTTCTTTCAGAGAGTCTGGTAGACTTCTGGTTATTTCATTTGGTGAAATGTTTCCTGACTTTAAAACTCTGGCTGAAGTAGAACTCGTTACTCCCGTAGCTGCTTGGATCTTTGGATCCAGCGTGTCAGCGGAGCTCTGAATCATCACATTTTAACAGCCATGAGCCATGAAGTGAGTCCGCTGCGCCCCCCCAGCTCTTCTCCCGCGCCCCGCCCCACTAATTGAGAACCACTGAGTTAAAGTAACACAGAGCAGTTTCCTGTTCCTCCGCCCTACTGGTTGAAAGTGAAATTAAAACTACCATAAACAATAAATAAATAAAAAATACCATAACCACCTGCTGCAACCTGCTATAGCTAGCGCTAACGATGAGCTAACATGAGCCAACTAATACTAAAATAAACAACAAAGTAAAAAGATTCACACTGTGGTACAAAAAATATTATTACTTACAGTAGCATCAAAGCCATGTAGTTCACCATCAGTCTGTGATTTTGTAGCTAGCTAGCTTAGCTCCAAACTACTGTAGGCCGAGCCGATGTTCGCTTCGGTTTTCTTTGCTCCCTTCCAGACTCCACCATGATGTCAACAGAAAAAGCAAACTTTGACCCAATTCCAAAACTCACACTTCCACCCTTGCGCCCTTCGATTGCGCGTTCCTGGCCAGGGGTGAGTGCGTAGGGTGTCCTGATTCTCAAGTGCGGAAGGCGACCATGCCCCTTTTGCACCCTTAATGTGCACTTCACCCAAGTCCGCATCGATGCGGACCTTGGGCAAGGGTATTACCCACAATCCATTGTTGCGTGGGAAGTTTGAGAAGAAGGCGGAGCAATGACTCAAGTGCCTTTTCTGAAAACATGTATTTTCAAATGAAAGAAGTTTTAATTTAATTTAAGACAATTAATGATATTTATTCATGCTCTGAATTTTTTAGACTAAGATTTAATGTGGTCAGTAATTAATGTAACTTTTGTTTGTTTGAAAGTTGTTAATAAAGGTTTTTAAAAAAGTAGCACAAACAGCGGCCGGCATCCCAGCATGCATCACGGTCGAGCCCTGTCCCAATTCAGCACACTTGTGTACTACGCACTCGAAGCCTTACTGCGCACCTCCTCTAAGTGCACTTCACAGAAGGGCGTAGGGCGCAGTGCGAGTATTGGGATTGGGCCTTCTTTCTCTTCTTCTTTATATACGATCAGCGAACTGAAAATGCTAACCGCTAGCATTACAGCTAACAGCCGTAGAAAACAGATACAAGAGCGCCCCCTAGAACACCTACCCGCTCCACAAAACTATCTAGTGCATTATCTTTACCAGCAGAGGGCTGCAGAGTGGTGTCAAATATGAAACTGGTCAAGTTTCTAACCCAACAATCACTGAGATCAATGTTAAAGCTCTAGATTAAAGTTTGAAAAAAACTATTTAGTGCTACTTTATTAAATGGGAGTTAAAGTTTTGATTAGTTTAGACTTGACTTGATAAAATTACAAAATACTTTGGACATGCCTGACCTTATAAGAGTGTCGTAATTGCTAGAAATTACATTTTTGGTCAAAATTCAAAAGTTAGAATTTCCAGACTTGATTTTAAATACTAAAGCCTTACTTGTGATTTGCAAAACAATGACGTGGTCCAACCTTTGACATCTAATGGTTACTTTCTGAGAGTGTCATTAAAATCGATCTATAACAATGTAAAAATGTGGTTACTCTTGAGGTTAACATTGAAAAACTTAGAAGGAAAAGCACTATAAGGAACTTTCAGGGGTAACAGAACAGATATAGAGTGTAAGCACACAGGGAAGTGCACAAAGTGTGCAGTGGAGTAGGGAAAGGGATGTGCAGGCTAGATGCAAGGGTAGGACATTCTCTTTGAAGATAGACAAGGATGCCCTTGTTCTGGTAGCCCATGGGAGGTCATTCCACCATCCTGGAACAGCACAGGAAAAAAGTCAGGATTTTCTTTAGCATAGTGTAGGCACTGATAACTGATAATCGTTTGATGATCAGAGTGACTGATTCGTGACATAAGCCTTTGCAAGAGGTTTCAAGTAGATGAGAGTGATTTCATTCAGAGCTCTGTAGCTATCATCAGTACCTTAATTTGGATACAGGCGGCCATGGGTAGCCAATGGAGCTCAACAAACAGAGAGGTATCATTGGATTATTATTTCCTCAAAGCACCTCCCCTTTTTCCAAAAACTTCTTGTTCCGACTTCCCATAAGTTTTACAGCAACAAACATCTGCTCAGTCCATTTGTTGGAAATCTAAATTTGACAATTACTGAGCCAAGCAGTAAATTCAAAGTACTACGAACGTACCTCAAAAGGTTCCTTTCCTCTTAGCCTCTCTAATGGCAGAGGAGTTGATGCAAATGTTGAGCAGGTGCTGCGCTCACGTCCACCCCCACATCAGAAAGTTGTCAACACTGGATGGACGGACTGTGATGTGCTTCTTGCTCATCGTTCTCACTGGTTTCCCCTCTCTTTTTTGCAACACTGTTTGTGAAAAACAAGTCTTCACATCTCACTCTGCTTCAGACTGTATCACACTCTCCTTTTCACACCTAATTAATCATGTTATTGAACTTTGTGCCACTCAACAAATAACAGTTGGCAGAGCTTTGGAGTTCTCTTACCTGTAATCATCCCTCGTTCACTTTTTAGGACAATTTAAAAAAATATATTTTTTCTTAAAATTAGTAATTTCAACACACTTATTCTGTAACGGAATTTGCTGATGGTCTAGAGTTTTAATGCCAAAAGTTGTGCCATGAAAAACTAGAAAAGTATAATAATAATAATAATAATAATCTAATTTTTAGAGCAATAACTATTCATTTATAAGGGTAGTCAAATAGTAGAGTTGTACACAGCTAAATCTCTTAACTGGTGTAGATAGCTTACCAAACAGTTTCTGTGAAAAAAAATAGTCTATGGGGCGTCAACAGGTCAAGTCTTCCAGAAAGCTCCAATTTTTTCTGCAAATGTAAAAGTGAAAAGCTAAACGGACTGCATTGTATAGGTTTATAAAGTAAAGTTTGCATTAAACATTGTGAAATTTAGGAGACTGAAGTTGACTTAAGATGGCAACAATTTACTTTTACTTGAAGTTTAAGAAAGTTTTCACACTGGAGGCATCAGCGGCATGGAACGGCAGTGGAACGGTTTGCTCACGTGATCAGCTGCGCGCAAGTCCACACCATGAGAGTCTCAGCAGTGGAGTGGCTTTTCTACCATCCTCCTCATCGGACTCGCGACATCACAAAGTCCCTCAAGACGTCCAAAGTCACGGTTTGTTTATGCCATCCTCAGAAGAAGAAGAGGAAGGAGATCTTGCTTGATATCACTGTTTGATGTCATAATGTTGTTCCTCTCCACTGCCGGGATTAAAGCCATAAAAAAACACACCTTCGCACTTCTCAAAGGATGCTGGGAGAAAATAAGCCTTGAGGTCACATGTTTTGACGTAATCTACATAGATATGAAATCGCATTTCTGCACTAGTCTTTTATTTTGAAAATTAACAGACGTTTAACACTGAAACCAGGTGTGATTTCCTGTTTAGTCCTATGTTAACTGCGGAAATTGACGTCCCAGAAGCAGCTCGTGGCAGAAATAGAACCCAGTAGCGTGCCGCTTCTGGGACTCGCCTGAAAAACACTTTGGATCAACCCCCATAGACTATAATGGATTCTATTTGAAGCAGTGACGTTTCGCTGACGTTCTGCGCCGCTGAAGTTGGGGTCAGTCAACGGGAGCATTGTTTTGTACCCTTTACACAGCCATCAATTTTGCATTATATTTGGTATTTGAACTGAAATATTGAGCTTTAGATGCACCAGAAGTTCTATGTTTGCTGATGATGGTGATGTTTATGCAGGTAAAAACCATGCAAAATTCTTTGTTGTTTTTAAGATAGCAGTAATACAGTTTGGTCTTGGCTGCACTTGAACTAGCCCTATGGGAGGTAAACTCTATTTTTCCAAACAAATATCATTCAGGAAACTATCGAGAGCAGATAAGCTAGTGAGTTTATTGAAAATGGCCAAAATATATCTTTAAATTTGATGGAGCTGAGGGATGCATCTTCTACAAAAGATGATTTGGGGCAATTAAACATGTCTCTGTTTGGGTTTGCTCTAGTAAATCTAAACAAACACAGATGTGGTACTAACACACACACACACACACACACACACACACGAAGCACATATTCTCACTCTATAATGGCAGCATACACAAGAGACCGGAGGTGTGGGTGCCGACATGATAGATGGTTATTTTTCAAAGTTAACACTCAAAAGTGTGCATTTTAAGTTTTGTCATCTGGATGCTGCTTGTATAAGAGACAGGGGAGCAGGGGAAAAAAGGAGGGGGAGGAAGAAGGGAGGAGGGAAAAGACGAGGGCATTGGAAGGATTTATGGCTGTAATAATGGAATCTCAGTGGTTGGGCGATTGACACTGAGGCATTTTCCCTCATCCTCCTCCCATTATTAGATGGATGGAACAGGAGGGAGTAAGCTCAGCAACATATGGGCGGGAGCGAGTGGCATGCTGTTGCGTTGTAGCACAAATCACACACCGTGGATATATCGCATTGCCTTAATACCATCCAGGCATCCAAATATCAGGATGGAAGATAAATGATTTTATTGGTGATTAACTACTGTCTCAATTCCCAGCAAGGTTTTGTGTCAGAAGCATTTTTTTTCTCATGTTCATCTTATTTTAATAGTTTCTTGTATTAAATTGACCCAATGGGACACTTATACTGAGGAAAATTAGATTTTTACAGGAACAGGTAAAATTTTAAAATGAGTTTGACCCAATAGTGTTGGTTTATCGTCTTTTAGGACATATTGATGTATAAAAAGGGGACGTTAACCCAAATGCTCCTGCTAAAATAAATAGAAAATGCCTGAATATGATGCTGTGGTTCCATGTAAGGAGGATATGTCTTCACATTGGACAAACTGGGACTATTTGCTGTTTTTAAAACTACATTTGTCAGATTGAGATTCTGGATTTGGGAGCACATCTGGCTGATTTGATCTCTTAGAAGTTTCTTCAAATCCTGATTAACTTGAAATTTTTGATTCAGGAAGTAAAAACCTCTCCAAGGAGCAGCTTTCAATGATGCTGAGTTAATGAAGCAGGGTTTTTATTGCTGCTTTGCAATGGTGCATTCATGGACAAAGTTTTGGATGATGGTTCCATCACCAGTCCTGTCAACCACCACTTCTGAATCCTCTGGATGTTTGCAGCGCTCTTTTGAACTTTGCTTAAAACTAGAAAGCCTGTTATAGATGTTTATGATGTTGAATGACTTCTGGTTGTGTTGTGCAATCAGGGTATTCTTCTGCTTTATAAGTCCTGGCCAAACTAGAGCTGATATGATTTCAAACGCATCTGCATTGTTTGCACCTCTTGTTGAGTCTTTGATGAGAAAAACTAATTTTGCCCGGTTTTTGGTGCATCAATTTGGATTTGAGATGTGAAGCTTCTGTTATGATAAAGCAAATGGTCCTTATAAGGACAAAAAAATCTAATTAGTTTTTTTTTTCTTGAGAAAATTGGAAGAGATTTTCAAACCAAGGACACATTTTTGGAGTTTCCTTTTTTGTATTTTGATGTGGAGTCGACATGTCAATTTCTTCTACCTAGTGGTGCAGTTTATGGTCATTTTAGGCATATTTGTTAAAATCATGCAGACAAAGAGTTATAAAAACAAAACAAAACAAAACAAAAAAATCCACATTAATGTAGATCCCAAAGTGGGACATGTCCTTAACACTTTTTAAAGATGTTCGTCAATGAGAAACCATTTTGTACTTATTATTTTTGAAAATGATCAGTCATTCTGAGTTTAACATGCAGACTGAACAATAGAAATGCTATTGGGGACCACACAAAAGCACTTCAAGGACCACAAATGGTCCCCAGGATGCACTTTGAACATGCATACTTTAAGATTTTAAGGAAACTAGCCAAGTTGTTTGCCTAAATCTAAATAAGAAGTCAAAAGAAGTAATGTTTAAAAGCCGTCATCTTGACAAGGATGATTGTTCTGAGATCTGGTCAGTAACTTTCTCTCCAACTCTGTAACCCAATGTGGGCTGTTTCACTTCTTAAAAAGCTGACTTCAGTTAATTAACGGTGCCAAAACAATTAGTTTCCTGCAATTTTGAAAAAGACCCATAAAAAATACACCAAATGTGCTGCTCAATAAGAAATGGTGTGCTATGACTTTTGATGGTGAAAGAATAGAAGAATTTTATGGTGCGTTCCAGTTGTCCTCGGAACTCGTTTTTCCGAGATAAGTTAACCGGAAATTAGGTAATGAACTCGGAATTCCGAGCTGCAAGCTCGTACGTTTCAGAGGACCCTGGGATCACCATGTTAAAGATGGCCGCACCCAGTGCTGCCATAGTTGTTTTCATCATTTATATGTTCTACTTTCTTTCTTTTAGCTATTTAACAGCACCATGTTATTTATTCTTGTTATCAATAGTTACGTTGCTGAAAACGTCAGCATTGCCGCCAAAATTGACCGGTGTTTATGGTTTTTTAACTGTTCCTGGTGTTTACGTTTTGACGTTTGATTTTTTTTAATGTTTTTTTCTGGTTTTATGTGTTTTTTCCGAGTTGGAATCTGGAACGCGAAACGAGCTCGTTACGTCATTTTCTGGTCGAAAATACTGAGTTCCGAGGACAACTGGAACGCACCATCAGTTAATCAAGTGAGAAAATCCATGAACCTGAACTTGACTTTAAGCAAAATTTTAAAAATATGTGATTACGTTTAAAGACAGTCCACCAAATTACATTTTTTTATGGTTAAAAGGTCAGTGGTTCATAATAAAAACATTGATGTCCTAATTTCAGAATATTCATTTACTGAGGTTTACATGAATAAAGAAACGTTTTTTTTCTTGTTGTTTTTATTAGCAGTACTTAAAAAGTGCATCTGTAATCAGTGCATAGGATTCAGATTTGATTCAACTATTCATTACATTCAGTACTGTCACTATGAAATAATTGATGCAGGCAAAAACAGGTGTCTCTTCCCCCACAGCAGGTGTTAATTATCAAAAGCAGGTGTTGGTTGCACGGTGACCGTTCCTGAGCATTGTTTGTGGCAATCTGCTGCAGCAGAGGGGAGTTTCTGGAACATAATGAAGATGTGAGCGTACTACAATTGCAATAAATACAGTTGACAAGATAGATGGATGGCAATTTACTATATAATCTAATGTGAAACACGGCCAATCAAAGAAAGAAAGTTGGAGGTATCTTGAGAAGAGCTCTGGCATACAGCATCAGGCCAGCAGGTATTAACATCTGTTAAATGAAGCAAAAATATTTCTTTAATTGAGCATACTATAACATCCCTCATTAATAATTTAGTCAGAACCACAACAGGCCAGACTTTATGGCTTCAATTCATTTGCATTCGGCCAAATAAAGAGAGGAGTGCCTGAGCAGTTGTGCTTAATGTGGTGGTGACCTTAAGGAAAGATAATAAGAACAAATCACATGAACATAAACAGCCGCTGCTGCCAGTGTTTACAAGAGCACAGATAATCAGAAGCGCAACATAATGGCCTTGGAAGATACGCACTGTATGAGTCAGTGGGTTTTCATATGGGACATAATGGAGAGTAAAGGTACAAAGGCACTGAAAGGCTGAGTCTAGATGTAAACATAATTAGCATGACGAGCACAACGGCTGCCGGAGCTTATTTATCTGCAGAAGAAGAGTACGACCTGTTACTTATGGGATGAGTTTACTCTGGGTGGTGAGTTTGGATGTGGAATAAAAATATAATAAACTAAAAGAATTCTGGATAGAAATAAAATTCTGCCATCCCAGTTAATGCCCTATAATAACAGCCTACATCAATCTGCCTACGTAATCCCTCAAAGTAACATGAGGCTTACTTTAGTGCTATTATTTATGACATCTAAATTTTGATGTGTAAACTGCTTAAGAACAAAAAAAGAACCACAATAAAAAAAAGAAATGTTAAAGCCACTGCCAGTGGCTCCTCAGTGTCACCATGGTAACCACAAGTTACCGATTAGAGTGACCGTGTTAACCATCTGTAGCTTATTAGGGTCATCATAGTAACCATCAGTTGCTCATTAAGATTCCCTTGGTAATCACCTCTGGCTTTTTAGGGTTACCAAGTTAAGCACTACTGGCTCATTAGTATCAACATGCTAACCACTATTTATATATGCGACTCTCGAGGAGAACGCACGCTTTCTCTTTTCCTCCTCCCAATCATGTCCTGCCTGCTGCTCTCTGTCCTGTCTGACTGTAAAGCCTCTCTGCATTTTTTCTGGACTTTTTCAAAACCATGGATTTGGTCAGCTGGTCTTTGAATATAATTGATAAAACTTTTTACACATTACAAACAGAGAAGGGAGCTTCTTCCTGCTCTGACAGAACGCACCCAGTTGGATATGTAATGGATTCCTGGAACAAGTGGAAGATTATGTGTCTGTGGCTGCTGTCCGTGGAGGACGTAGAAGACACTTTTATATAATTGGATTCATGATAATCAGGTTCCTGATGTTTGTAGCAGGTGGGTTCCTGGGCCCTCATTCATCAAACGTTTGTAGAAACGGTCCTATATTCCATCCTACGAATGAAATTTAGAATGTTCGTATGAACGGCCAAGATCCTGATTTATGAAACATGCGGTGGCCACTTGTACGCATGTTCCTCCGCAATCGATTGTTGATAAATCCATGCCTGGGTGCTCGTGTCTGTTCACAGTCATTTACGTACAGAAACACCCTCAATTAACTATATTTGATCACACTACGTCCACAGCTCACGAGGTGAATCACTGTGTTCCTTCCGGAAAAAAAAAAAAAAAAAAAAAAACTTTGACAGCCAGATTGAGGCACTGGCTGCCGAGGTAATAGAGAACCAACCAATGGATAGCTGCAAACTCTCTTGGGTTGCAAGGGGGATCCCCGCCCTTCCCACCCACCACATGTGGTTTATGTTGTGATTGTCTGAATATGTGCTTTTATGTCTGAGGTGTTTTTCCTGAACATCAGGGGCGGAGTGCACCAGCTGGGCGTAAACCCGGGCGTAACCTTAAGTCCGACGTAGATTTGAAAGTTACGCCCAACTCATTGTAAAGACGAGTGCACCACTCAGGCGTAAGCCCTTCAGCCGCTGCGCCCAGGTGTAACTTTTACGCCTGGTGTGGAGCAGGCGTAAGTGGGAAGATCTAGGTCTAGAGTTGTTTTATAAGCGTGTAAATAAGCAACAGACAGAACGCACTGAGGAGACTCGCCGGGGCTGCAGCGCAACCGATGAATTTGTTTATTCCTGTGCGTTTAAGCACTATATTATTAGAGAATTGAGTATGGTCTATAATAATAATAATAATAATCCATATGAGTCATTCTGATCATTTTCCTGGATGCAGCGTTCTCGTGCTGAGGATGTGAGCTCAGCGCAGCACTCATCCTCCCGAATCTCATCGGGTAGCGCGTGGGGCGCTGAACAATGCCATAAAGGTCGATAAAAGCAGGTGAACGCACTTCAAAAATATCATTAATCACAGAGCTGTATGGTGAAGCTTTTGGAAGAGGATCCTGCCAGTCTGGGGATTTTTAAGAGCAGACTGGTGTTTTTTTACGCTTGACAGGAGATTTTTTATTTATTTTTTCTCCTCATCTATACGCACTCAGCCGTCACTCGTTATTGATGCAGCAGTGATCATCTTCCAAACAGCATTTTTTGTTTTGTTTTTTCGTTTTCGTGTCATTAAATTTAATAGAAAGTTGCCTCCCGCTTTCAGCTTTGCTTGGGCCGATACGTTACTAGGCAACGAGCACAGCAACGCTTGTATTCTCGTGAACGCGCACGATACGCCCAGGCGCAGCTATGACTGATCCTAGTTTTTGTTGGTGCACTCGGTCTAATCTCCAGTCTTTACGTCTGATTAGCTAAGTCAGACGTAAGGGTTAAGACTGGCTTAAATTACGCCCAGCTGGTTCACTCCGCCCCAGTTCTGCCCCCTTGTCACCCCTTTCTCTTTATCTACAAATAGGGAGCACTGTGAAGTGGCTGCATGCCCACAGTCACATGGTTCCTGTTTACATGTTTTAAGTGTTGTATGTCTGCTTCTGGAAAGGTTGTACTGGAACAAAATTTTGTTGTACTGGGACACTGGTTCAATGACAAAAAAAAATCAGATTCTGATTCACTGGTGGCTCATTAGGCTTGTCAAGTCAAAAAACAATGGCAAGCTTGCATCAGAGATGTGTAGCCTATGTAATTATGAACACATTCACAGAGGCTGTTTGATTTTCAAAAAAAAAAAAAGATTGTGTGAACTAAACATAAAAACACCCGTTTTGTTAGAAACGTGGGTGTTTGAGTGCTTGTCAGCACTCTTTAAGTTATCGTTTTGCTATACTGCTTTCCCAGACCAACAAATCTGGTGTGCATGGGTTTTGTAAGCTTAAGTTATTGCTGTCCATTTACAGGTAAAGCACAGATTTTACTGAACACATTTTACTAAAATCTCTATGGACACCCATTGACTTAACTTTACATAAACCCATTCGGTGTAGGTTTTAAATAAAGGAGAAGCTGACAGTTGGGAAAATGGGATTTTCTCAGCAACTAACAGAAAGAAATAACATCCAAGTGATCATAAATGAAACTGTAAGTGTGATTAGATCAACTCAGCCAAATACTTGGAATTCAGGCATAACAATCGTTATTTCTAACCCCCCACACTCAAAGATCATTGCTTCTTTTCTCAAAGAAAAAGCAATTGTTGGCAGGAGTTGTGAAGATTTGCCCTTATGTTCACCCGCCGCATTTCAAACAAGAGAGCAATTGAAATATATGCTAATCCTCATCGCGTTGCACAGTGCTGTCCAACGGTGCAGAGCAGCATAATATTTCCATAGCAATGCAGACATTTTTGAGGGATTAAGGAGGGGTGAGGATGTGGTCGGGGAACCCCAGGCAGCTTCACACACTCACACACTCCGTCAGCTGACAGCAGGCATTGTAAAGGGCATGTGTTTAACCGTGATTGATGCACTGTCAGTAATGTAGAAGACAGTGGGAATCCAGATTAGACAAAATGACCCATGGGAATTGGATGAGAGATGGTTTGGGGAGATGGAGAGGGCATAAGACAGCGAGCCAAGTGAAATTTGCTCTCTGTGAACGTCTGATAACCCGTTTCCTCTCTGCCACACGTTTCACTTTGAAGCCAGATGTGCACGAGAATTTTCCTTCGCCCCCTTGTGGTCTTCTTTATTAATCTCTGCCTGTTGTTTGGCTTTGTTTCAGTCGCGCCAATACTCAAAAGTTCACTTTTTAAAGTCCAAGCAGCAACTTTAAATAAACAGTTGTGGGTGAAATTAAAGTGACACAAGCGTGATGTGCGTCTGTGCTGCTGCCGTGGCAGGAATTCATCTTCATTTAGACAGTTATGCAGGAGGGATGAACACTCCGTCTTTTGCTCAGGTGTCATTTTTAGTTCTCAGACGCTAAATGTTTACCAGAGGAAAACAAAAAGGCTTTTTCAATTTGTTGTTCACATCATGGCAAATTGCATTCAAGTCATTTAACATTGGGAGTTACAAGAAAATGTGGCAGGACCTTGATCTGATTACCATAATAGGAAATGGAAATTCTCGCTTGAAGTCATATTATTTTTCTGAAAGGGCTAACTCTAGGAAGCTGGGTTATTCAGCCTGAAGTTTGAGCTTTAGATTCCCTCTACACTCCCTTTGACCTACATGGTTGCTCTGCTGCAATCTAGCTCTTTTTCGTCACCAAGATGCTCTCCTATACCCTCACTATGCTTTTTACATCATAGTTCTTTCCCACAATGATCCTATCAAGTTTGCTAATGATTGCACCACCTCATGTTCTGGCATGACTCTCTCACACCATGTCAGGGTGCAACTAAATGTTAGAAGATCACTTCAAGTTAACATGATATTGATGACACAATGGGGTTATAGCAAAAGCTTGAAGTCAGCTTGGATAGTCCTGTTTCAAATATGGACAGACTGCCAGTCTGCTGTACTCAGGACCACGTAGTCACGTGAAACCACAATGCAGAACCACGACAACCATCCATTCTTGGAAGTTTGTTTGATGCTGAAAACAATTGTCAGCCTATCTTCCACAGTAGGAAACCCTATGTATACCTAATGCAAGCTTGAAGATATTGTCGAGACCCTGACCCTCTTGTGAGAAATATTTTCTAATCATAGGAAATTGGTCTTTGCATGAAGCAGATGAGTTTTTGGTGTCTTGTTCAGGAATGATGGTAGAATTGAGACAGAGATGGACCCACCGGATTGAAACTTTATCTACTGTACAGCATTGAGGGCCTTACTTGGGTTTGTTGTGGTGATGAAGGAGCTGAGCCAGGGGGCACTTGTTTTGAACCCCTGCTCCTCTTCGTCAAAAGGTGTCACCTTTTGGCTGGTTGGATGTTGTTGAAGGGGAACCTAATCATGGATGATTTCCCTAGTCTTTTTTAACTGTGCTATGCCAGTGTTTTGAGATATTTTCAGTCAACTGAAGATGTCAACAACCAAATTCATTCTCGAAGGTCTACATGCCATGTGCTAGAGCTTCAGCTAAGACAAAATGTGAAAGATTTCCCAATTTCCACATAGTTTACTCTAAAACAATAATATGCGAGCTACAGTTTATAAGTTTGACTCCCATATTCCGGTCAGAATTGACAAAGCTCCTCGGATGAGAAGCGAAACGTCTTCAAGAAACCAAAGAAGTCCAGTTGTCTTCATTCGAACCCCTTTGGATTACCATGACCTGGATGGCTGAGAACCTTCACCAGTACAATAATATGAGCTCATGCAAAAGTACTCCTACTAGTATCCGGTACTAGTGATGCACGGGTTAGGGTTTTTTGCAACCCGCGGGTACCGCAGATTTCAAAAAGTCTGACCCACACCAAACCGCCCTGCATCACTTTGTCTAGTTTTACAACCCGCCCCGCCCCATTAAAAACACGTTATAATATTGAGCTTCTTACCTCGCTGAATCTTTCCCAAACACGCGATTAGTTTGTCCCTCCTGTCTTTTCAGAATGTAAACTCCCGTACGAATTTTATCCAAAATATCTTCCTCTATCGTTTTGTTGATGTGGCTGCCTGCCACCTGCTTGGAGCGCCCTTTGCTGCCGCTTTCTACGTGCCTACGTCACAGGGTCAGAGGTTATCTGCACGTTATGTTTTAAAACATGACAGTGTTTAAAAAAACTGTCTTAAATATTATGTTTTACAAAATTAAGCATTGATTAACGTCTTTATCTTCAGTGTGCATATCTATCTATCTATCTATCTATCTATCTATCTATCTATCTATCTATCTATCTATCTATCTATCTATCTATCTATATATATATATATATATATATATATATATATATATATATATATATATATATATATATATATATATATATATATATTTGATGGACCCGTCCCAAACCGCACCACACTGAATTAATAATTTATTGACCCGACCCGCAGGTAACCCGCGGTACCCGCGGGTTGGAAGACAGCCCGCGCATCACTATCCGGTACAGATAATGCATTTTTGACAAGTACGAATATTAAATGAGTAAAATTCATGATTATCTGTGTTTGGGCGGAAGGAGAATCCTCATTGGGTAACTGGCTGTCTTTACGCTCTGTGATTGGCCAATCACACAGAGCGCCCGCCCCTCCCTACAGACAAAACCATCTCTGCAGTGCCAGGAGGCAGCTGTGCTGCTCGGCTCACACACGACAGTGACTGAGGCCTCTGTAATTGTAGCTCTCTCTCGTCACGTTGCTTCAAGAACGAGTAACACCTAAATCAACTTTTTTGTGCTGATAACCAGTATAGATGAGTATCTAATAGTGCTGTAGACATGTGTAATCATTATTTTGGCAGTTTAGTGCAACTTACTTAAAATGTAATATTACAGGCAAAAACCATAATTATATCTCCACCTTCAGGTCAAAACTCTGCTCCACACTGATTTAGAATCAGCCCCAGCTGATTGCTGTAGAGATGCAGCGCACGGTGACGTTGTCTACCTTACTACGTGGCTGCGCTGCACTGGACTCCAGCTGAGTCGGCCGCACCTCCACCTGGCGCAACCACTCACCTGCCGATATGACACGTTAGAGCTCGGAGCCGCTCGCCTCCTTGAAAAAAAAAACCTCCTCCTCCCCTTTTTTTCTGGTGATCGCGGTGGACAGTAAATCCTCCAACCTGCTGGTGCTTCTGAGTCTGCTTGTTCTCCTGAGCGCTAGGTTTGCTTGTTTGTGCGCTCCTGTACACGCGCGAGTGCGCACGCGCTTGTAAATGACTAGTTTTTCCGACTGGGAAACTCCTAGAGCCCACGTGGGGTGGTTGATGGTGGTGCTGTCAATCACTGCCTCAGTGCCGCTCCCTCGGTCCTCCAGGTGACGCCTATTTTGCAGGTATTTTTCTAACAGGAAGTCTGCTTGGAATAAGTCTCCGCCCATGGTGTTACTCACCCTTTCAGTAATCTGTACTCCCTTCTTCAGCTTGCCTCTTTTTCAGTTTGTGCAACATTTAAAGTTACTTGTTTCGTAGCAGTGAATTTGACAAGAGAGCTGAAAACGGCTCTTATTGCGTTGGTCTCGCTATCTCTCTCTTTTGAAATACGGCACAGGACTATTTGGTCAGTAGAAAAACCTCTCTCTCTCCCTCTCTCTCTCACACACGCACACACACACACCTTAACATTGTTTTGTTTAATTTTGTGTGTGGAAAAAATGCCAAGAACTTTAGAAAAAAATAGTTTGATCATAAAATTAAAAAAAATTAAATTAAAAAGATGTGTCTTATTCTAGTAGTTGATATTTCCTACTCCATGAGTTCAGTTATATTCATTCATGCACTTTAGTATTCATGTTCTGAGTTTATTGAAAAACTTGTTCTGTAATAGTTCCTTTACTATTGTGATCAAAAACACTGAATCTAAATTCTGAGGCTGATCTGTAAATAGTTTTCAAATAAACAATATAGCAACTTGTAATCAATCCATATCAATTTCATACTTAAAATAATGTGCTGAGTCAAACCACACCCACTTCCGGGTTGAACCACGCCCATTTCCGGTTTAGGCCCCACCCACTCCGAGTACAGATACATATACAGATAATTTAGATGGTTGAACAGATACAGATACAGATAGTGGTGTACTCGCTCATCCCTAAAGAATAATCCCTTTATATGATTGTCAAGGCAAGAGGGCTAATTCTTTTGTAAATTCTTGTGATAAAAAGTGGTACAATTCACGAGATATATTGAATATTAATGGAATGTTTTGATAAACTTGGCCTTGACATGGGGAATGGCGAGGTATTTTAACACTCTGAAAGAGGTGTGATGGAGGTTCAAATGCCCGGAAACAAGTAGAGAGTAAAAAACAGAACGAGGCAGGAGAGCGATGGTGAGGCCCATTCCACGCCTCATTGAGCCCTCATTCATAACGACCTGCACTTCATTAAAAAGCTGAGGCGTCCTCAACGGAAATGACAAAAAAGGGACGCTTGTTGTTCATATTCCATCACGACACTCGAGAGTCTATTTGCTGTAAACACAAAGCATCCGAGCATATCTTTACAAATGTGTAATTTATAATAACTGCTTTGTGCAAATGTGTAAATATATTATGATTTATTTCTGGAGGGGGAAGCATGCACACACAAGGCACTGGCCGACGTTTCATCAAACGAGGGCTGAAGAATTGTTTGGGCAAAAATGCTTTCGGATTGTGCTGAAGTGAGAGCAGGGTGGAACATGTTGTCACAACACTAATCTTTACACACACAAAGGCAGAAGATTCAGTTTCATGTAAAAGAGAGTTAAAAAACTCCAGTGCAATATGTCTTTGTTTTCCAAATAAAATACTATTGTATTTCATTCAAAGTAGAGATTTTGCTACACAAAATAAATGAATTTACTTCCTAAATATGTTTCTCCCCCTTAAAATATACAAATAATTTTAATCACATGTATTTTAGATTGTGTGTATTGTGGCTGACTTTTATTGCTTTTATCTCCAAAATGTTAAAGCAGTTCACAAGACATTATTTTTACTTTACATGGTTATTTTGCCAAGACTTGACCCTTGGATGCCCTCAAAGTTCTACATTTTGCTGATGATAATCATGCTTATGTTTGTAAATAACCATACAGTTCCTATTGTTTATAACTATGTAATCCAAAAAATATAAATGCAACCATTTACAAAATATGATTACATAGACTACTATGAAATGTAGGCGATCAGAGCTGTTTTAAGAAGGCAGCAATACACATAGGACAGGACTAGCCATTAGCTCATAAGTTCTATAGAGCATCTACTCTGGCTTCAGTAAGCTAAGGGGAGTATTTATAACATTTTGATGTTCATTTATGTTTAAAAAAAGCAGAAGCTGGAGACTTACCTGTCTCAATGGTCAAATATTGATAGTTTTTTTTTTGCACCATTTGTTTTCATCTTTATATCAACAGAAATTATATATCCAAGAAAGTTCTGCTTTTCTATGCATGACAGACAGCATATTGCTTTTTTATTTTTCCCTTTTCTTTTTTTTTTGTGTTTATGAAATGCTGACTAATTAATGCACGATTTGCCTTATGGTGCACAGCAAATACTGTCATGACTCAGACTGACTTCAAATGTTTTATTGGCATATGCAATGGCAGAATGGGCTCAGAATGCATTTGTCTGTCAGACTTTTATTTAGCTCTTCACAATAGTTTCACACCAAAGGAGAGGATAAAATTTGACTTCAGTATCGTTTCCTGCTGATGATGAGACCAGCAGTCTGTTCTGTTGATTACAGATATTGACTTTTGGCAGCCGATGCTCGCTTCTGTCCGCACTGGTAGCAATTACTCAAACAACAAGGACTTAGTTCTGTCTAACAGCAGTTTTGTGTTTGTTGATTTGTGGACTAACTTTAGTTCTGTTATTTGTACTTCAGCTTTTACTCAAATATAAAAAGAGTCAGGAATAGATTTTTTGTAGCATCCATCAAATTAAGTAAAGGTCCCAGGATTGGCTAGTTTTTGACATCCGTTGTCAATGCACTTCCTACAATGGGGGCAACGTTTTCTAATACAACACCAGCTGACCTAAAATGAAACTAAACTGGATGTATTACCAACTTTTAAATGAACCATACACTCATTTTATTTATTCATTGTAGGGCTTTAAATATTTATTCAGTTGGATTAAAAATAAATCATTTTTTGTTCAAGAAAACAGAGATAAATTCCTAGCTGAGTGAAATGTCGCAAGGTTGTATACCGGATCACATGCATTGAATATTCATTGTTCTTCAAAATAATCAAATAAGTTGTAATATATGCATTTGTTTATTTAGCAGATGCTTTTATCCAAAGTAAATTACAAATGTGGATTTAGCAATGCAGAGAATTAATGTACCAATCAAGTTTTTGGCCTGTGGGAGCAAATTGGAGTACCCAGAGAAAATGTGTGCATATATGGGGCGAACACAAAAAATCATTGGGGCTGTAGTTCCCTTGTGGTACGCGCAAAGCACACCTGGATATATCAATGGTACAACCAAAGAAATTACCAATGTGACACCAGTACACAAAGGAGTGTAATAGAAAAGGAATTGGTACGCCAAGATAATTTTTGGCGTGAATGTGCACCTACAAGGGCTGTAATGTATGGCTAAAATCCCGGTTTGGTATGTACCTGCATATGTTTATTTTAATTTTTATGTTTATGCATTTTGTAGACTCTTATATCCAGAGCAACATAGAGATAACCTAACATGGATGTTTTTGGGTTGTGGGAGGAAATGGGCGTACCCAGAGAAAACCCATGCATGGGGAGAACATACTAACTCCATGCAGGAAAGCTGGGATTCGAACCGGCAACCTCTTTGTTTTGAGGCACCAGTGTTCCACCATGCAGACAATTAGTTATAATCTTAAAAGTTTCATATTTTTATGCAAATGCTGTTTTGTTACTATGACATTATAAATTTCACAATTTAGAGTTAACTACAGATCTATGTATAAATAACCAGTTTATAAACTCATGAAATGTTTGCATGAGTACTATTAATTATTTTTAGTTTACATTGTACTTTTTAGACAGTAAACACACTCAGACTAGCTGTAGACACATCTGCATGGTAAAAAAAAATAATCTGTTTTCCAAAGAACTACTTTATTTGCTCAAAAAACTATCAGTAACAGATCTTAAAATAATCTAAAATGTCCCCCCATATTTTTCTTAAAATTTGTTAATATTCATGAATTTTTGAAAATGCTTTTATTGAATTGTTGAGATTTTGTTCACAAATCGTAACAGGAAATTGTTTGTAGATACAACAAAAATGATAAAATAGAGAAATTAGAGATGAGTAGAACCAGAAATCCAGAATTTAAAACATTTATAGGACCCTGAATGTTCCAGGAGTTTGAGTTTGCATCTCCCAGGGAAACCAATATTTCATATGTAGTCTGCAAATGTGGCTCAGTGCTTAGAAGTTAACCTGAATAATGTTTCCTCTTTCTGCCTCCGTTAAAAGTACATTTGTTTTTCTCTCTTTTGTGGGAGGGTCACAGCCGGAGAGCACGGTAGCTTCTTTTCATCCGAGTCTCCATCCCTCTCGTCCATCCTCCACATATTGATCGCTCGCTGACCCCTCACCCCGACTGTGAGTAATGGAATTGCCTGTCGTGGACACGGGCCCGTTCAAGGTCTAGTAAATGTTCAACACATGTTTGCGTGAACTCGGGGATCGATGCTTCGCCTGCTCCCGTGTCACAGAGAACATAGCCTTCCTCCGGTGTATTTCTGTCCAGGTCTTATCTTGATTTCCTCATTTTAAGTCCTTGAAATTAATTTGTTGGGTTGTTTGTTAGAGCTTGAACTGTATCTGTAATTTTTCTTTTCCACCTGGTGTGGAAGCTTGTAGAATTTATATCTTGCTTTAACAGAAAAAAGTAAAAACAGGTGCAATCTTTGGAATTTATTTTGCTTTAAAAACTAGTTTTAAGCTTTTGGAGGACTGGCAGATAAAATTCCAGGCATGTTGCTTATTAAAGTTTAATATCTGCTATAAAGTCAGACTCTGCAGCAGTAAAATCTTCTGACATTTGCAGAAACTGGCAGTGTAAAAGACTCCAGGTCAACTCCAGAGATGAGACGGCGTGCCACTCAAGAGTCTATCAGATTTCAATCTGACAGATGGGAACAGTGTGTGTGGGGGTGCAGCAGGGTGATGGGAAAGATTGTGGTTGAAAATAGGGCAGCGTGAATTTAACCAAAAGGTGTGAGGTGGGGAGTGTCATGGATGCCTTTAAGGGACTGTTAGCGGTGGTTTCCACAGCGATCCTTCCCTTGTGTTTGGGTGCAACAACAGGATTAAGGATATTTTTAGAAAACGATGAAGGGTGATCAACTGGAAAGAGCACCCATAACAGTACACTGTAAAACATAAAACCAAAAGGACCGCCCTTTTACCCCTTATTTTCTTTCGCAGCTACACAAATATAACCTGGAAAACCATCCTATACATGTGAATATATATAGTCTGGCCATGACCTATTGATGGCTCTCAGTCGTGGGATGGAATATACGGTTGTCTTTCAAACTCTCCTCATGCTATTGGACAATGAACAATGTGACATACTCACCGCTACAGATGTCAGTCAACGAGGCAGTCCATCATACACCGTCGAAGAAGACGTAAACACATCCGTTTTCTAAATAAAGGACTTAAGTACCTCTATCTGCTCTTGACTCAAAGAAAAGACCAAGTCTAAATAGTCCAAAGTTGATGCCAAACCCATTTCAAACGAGTCGTCGCCATCTTAGTTTTGCTCAGTCGCAGCAACATCCTGCCCACCAAACCGATGGAGCGCTGTGATTGGACCATTACAGATTTCAGTCAACGGGGCAATAAGCCATACACCATCAAAGAAGACACAAATACATCCTTTTTCTAAATAAAGGACTTAAGTACCTCTGTCTGGTCTTGACCCAAAGAAAAGACCAAGTCTAAATAGTCCAAAGTTAATGCCAAAACCATTTCAAATAAGCCGTCGCCATCTTTGTTTCACTCTGTTGCCGTAACATCCCGCCACCCAAAGATAGAGCGCTGTGATTGGTAAGACCCTGTCGCGAATCTGGCAGGACTGGACTGAACACACAACAGCATGAGTAGGACTGTGGCTGGTCTCTGGTGAACTGGGCAGGTTTGGATCTGAAGTGGAGGCGTTCTGGGGTGCTCAGAGCCAAGAAGGAGGCAGAGGTGCCAGGATCGTGACAGACACCAGACTGGCCGGGGCTGCGGAGGTTCCAATGGAGCGTGGCTAGACCGACACGTCAAGCAAAATCATTTTGCTTTGGCAACTGATGGTTTAGATTTCTTGGCTGACAAAAATAACCTTGCACAATTTCAAATAAAAACAAAATAGACTGTTATTTTCTGTCAACTCATAATGCTGCAATGGTTCACACACTTTTTATTGGTCTGCAGTCTTTGTCTTTTTATTATATTTAACATTTAGAAGGGAAAAATCTCTTGAAACTAGCTACAAATGAAACACTATTAATGTGGCAAATGAATGCAATTTTTCCTTGTTCTATATCTTATCTTGCATGTTAACCACAGCATCCAAGATTGAGTATTAAGATTAGTACTTTCATTCATAACTTTCCATATCCAGTCATACACATCCACTGTCCTCTGGTGGAGCCATTTTTGTTTCTTTATTATTCTTCTATTGTAATAGGTTAAATGTGTTCAATGAGGAGAAGTGTGCTCTCTTATTGTAGGGGTAACGTGGACAAAACAAGAGAAAGCTGAGATAAATTTCTCCATAGAAAACAATTGATTTTGGTAAAACAGGTGAAAAGGCTCCACCCCTTTATTGGAGCTCTATAGCTCAGTTAGAGAGAAAGGTCACAAAAAGTTTAAATTTTATGACTTTTTGGGGTGGGGGTGGAGGGTTGCAGTATGATCAAGTGATCATTGACGATGTCACTCAAACTTTTGAACAGCCTAAAAATGTCAGATTTTTTTGCAGACAAACTCTTCTTGCTCCCAAAACGTTTCTGTGCAAATACAAATTATACATCCAAACTCAGACATGTTGTCTCCTTCCACCAGCTGTGTCTCTCAGTGCAGCAGGAGTGATGGTATCCTCTCCAATCTCCTCACAGTGCAGAGGGTTCACACCCACGCTTCTATAGATTTTGGTTATTTTTCAGCTAAAAATGTTCTTTGCTTATGTCACATCCTCATCAGAGCCTTCTGAAGGTCATCAAATACTTCATATAATGACTTTTTTATTTCATTAAAGCAGTTGGTTTCTTATCTTTTGTGGATTAAGTCCCACATTCCAAACTATTTTACATGTAAACCCTAAATAATCTTGATTTCCAAAGTAAGACATCTTAAAGGTCTTTTTCACAGTGTTGCAGGATACTGTTTAGGTTTTATGGGACTCGATGACCTTAGGCCTCACTCACTCGACCTACATGGAAAAACTCCACACGCACGAAACAAAAAAAAACTAATGCCAGGAATCTGGATTCCCCTTGAAATAGCCGGACCTCTCGTGCTATGTGGATGACACGCGCAGAGAGAAAGCACCCAGAATAGCAACATTGCCACATCTATTGCATTCCAGCACCCAGCTGGCCGCAGTATGTGGACACTGTTGCAATCTCCGCTGTGACTGTAAGAAATTTCACCCATAAATTTCCCAATCATCTCCTTTTACCCACTTAATAGTTGTCTTCCCCTATTCTAATTTGACGTTCTTGGCTCCCTCCCCGTCAATGAACAATATCAGTCCAGCCTCAGAATTGGTGTAACTAATCCCTCAGCTGTTTGGACTTGGCAGCAGGCAGCCGAAACACAGGAATAGTCTGTGTCTGCGCCAATTGCAGCACAGATCAGATATCAATTTGTCAACAGAGCTGGCTCGTCGGCTGGCCGGCTGGCTAGCTGCTATAGAGCCTGAAGGCAGAGGTGAGTCAGCAACTCAGACGGCCAAGAGCAGGGAGCGAGCAAAGCCAGGCAACTGGTTTGTTTTCATCTGAAGAGTGAAGAATTCTGACTTTTGGAGGAAAGTTAGGAAAGTTGAGAGAAAAGTCACTGAGGAAACAAATGACACCAACCCCTCTCTGCCATGGATATACATCAAACTTCAGACAACTCTTCTACTTTTTAATAAATTCCTTCAGATGCAGTTGGTGGTTTGATAATAGCCTTTTAACTGCAGTATTGTGGGTGTATTGTGTTTGATTTATAATCTGCAAGTGGATTTATATCCATCTCAGCCCCGCTGGTGCAGCATCCACACAAACTCTAAAGAATCCACCACTCGGAGCGTTTTACTGCTATTGTCCTTGTTTCCAGTATTTATTCTCACCTCGCTCTCGGAGCACATTGATCTGGAGAATTTGAGTGGGATGGCAGCTTCGGTGCACGCAGGAAAACAGCTCCTGGCTGGAGTTTTGCAGATGACTCGAATGTTTCACAAATGGGCCAATCAGAGGGTCAAAGGTGGGATGAAGGATCAGGATCTAATATTCCTGAACTAGAACTTGGAAAATTGACAAAACTACAACAGCAGCCATAATGGAAGCTGATGCTGGGTTTTATGTAAATTGGCTCACAATACTTAAATCAACTGGTTTATTTTCTATGAACCCTGAGAGTTTCAAGAATATTAGAAATCAATGATTATGGAATAAAATTAGCAGATGTTTGGAGGATTTTCTGAATGTTTGACATTTTTCTCAGCCCACAGTTTGCTAACTTTTGTTTTATTGACTGATCTTCTTCCAACCAGACATTCCGATGACTACCAGAGCATAAATAATACTATGAAAATCTTTTATTTTAGACTATTTTGTTTTCAGTGATAGTTTAACTTTGCTTTCATGTTCTGATAAATGTGGTTTAGGAACAAAAACAGTCCAGGTTTAAAGGTGTGGTTCACTGAAAAAAGCTTTTTTTTAAACAATAATTTCTGATTATTATCGGTCACTCTGAGTTTTTCATGCAGGCTAAACATGAAAATAGTCTCCTACATCTATCTCCTGCATTAGCTTCTGATAGAAAATAGATGGTGAAACTCTAGGATTAGAAAATCCTGACAGATCTACGTCACACTGTTACTTAACATTCATGGACTCACCCATCTTGACTCACGACGGGGAAGGCTGTTGTTGGTTTAGCGTCCAGGAAACAGCAGAGAACGTCATTAGCAATGCCACCACACAGCAGAACTCCTCCAGGCTTGTGTTATTTGTGGAGATAAAATGTCAACGTTGCAAGTCAATGGTAGAGTCACGTTGCTGTTATCCAATCCGAGGCAAAATGTCCAAATATCAGGAAATAAGACTCCAAATCCTGCCGTGTTGTGCCAATCTGTGCAGCAGCAGACTTGTCTGTGCTGATCCAAATAAATCTGGGCTATTTTTGCCCTGACTATGGCCTGCAAGGCATTCATTCCTACCAGAAACTACTGCAAATTTATCGATTAAACAAGTATCCCGCACCTTTAAGAAAAAGACTCATTTATGTTCCAATAAAAAAGTTTCTATGTCACACATGTTAAGAATGCATATTTCTTTATTTTTGTGATCGATACATTTCCTAATTTTACAACTTTCAGAGCATCATGTACTAACTGGCTTTATGCATTTGTGAGATGAATTAGATGGATTAGTTAGTACTCTTTGTCTTTTTGACAAAACGTTAATTTTTTGTTTTCCATTGGTAAGAGCATTTCAAGCAATATGACAAAAATATCCAGAAAAACATCTCGCACTGTACCTTTAAGGCCAGAAGTGGTTTGATGGGATTGTGACAATAATCTAAGGAGTAAAAGGGTTAAGACAATATGCTCTATCTGGGGTTCCACAGCTGAAAATAAATCGGAAAGTCCTCATGATTAGGCACTAATGTACATATTCAAGCACCTAATTAGGATGAACCCCGGTTGCCTCCCAATGGAGGTTTTCCTGTCACGTTCCACTGGGAGAAAACCCAGAACTCCCTGTTGGGATTATATTTCCTCTCTAACTTGTGAGTACAGTGGATTCCTCCAGGATGAGTTGGAGCGTCTCTTTGGGGATGTCTGGTTAACACATATGGACCATTTACCTCCAAAGCCTGACCTTAAATAAGTGATTTTTAGGAAAGAAAAATGACACAAAGGTTAAACTCTTAAGATATGTCCCACGATACAGTCCCAGCCCAACTCAAACCCTGTTAACAAAGCCACAAATGACCCAAATAATTGCAATTATGAAGGTTTTAAAGCGTTTCTATGACATGGATTTATGACCATGATGCTGTCTGTAAGTTGGATGCTGACTCAAGTGAACGACTGCCCTTTTTCCTTTAATTGAAGCCATTATCTGTTGACTCGGGGCACGTCCTCCAGTTTGGACCAATCTCAAAATTGCCTTATATTCCCCATGCGTGGCACATCGCTGAATTAAAACCTATTATGAAATCTGACAGAGCCATTAAGAAGACGGATGGTCTGAGTTCTTTGTGGGCATGATCTGCTCTTACGGCCTTTATCCTGGACAAAAGAGCCGCCCCCCCCTGGCAGCCCCTAATGGGCATGGGGGTCATTGGTTTATTTTTTGGGCGTAAGCATCAGCTTTGTGGTTGGCTCTCTAAAGAGGCTGAAGTTACTTTGGTTTGGGTGTTGAGTAGATATCTGAGTAGAATGGGTGACAATGTTCTCCAACACCCTTATAAATACAGAAGCTCTCTCGGTTTGAAGGACGAGAGGTGAGGAACAAAGAGGGTGGAGGCATGATGGATGGCAGAGGAGAACATGGAGGCAGGAGCGCCTACAGCTCAGTGGGAGGAATTTATAGATTGAACAGAACAGTAAGTACTTGTCTGTGTCATCGCCCGGAGCGTGCATGTGAAGGTGCATGCGCACGCGTCTTGCATCTGCTTATTTCCCCGCCGTCTTCGGTCTATGAATACGTGCGAGTGTTTCCTCTGCAAGCAGTCATTATTCAGCCGAATGTGGAATAGCTTGTGTTGGTGTACACTTTTTCTTATGATGTACGACAAAAGAAATTCCTTTTTTCAGTTGGTTGCGCTTGTAGCAGCTTGTTATTGCTCTCTGACTCAGGTGTGTTTGAGGAAATGCGGGGCTGTTTAAAGTTTTCTCATTTGTTTTTGTTTTGTTTTGTTTTTGTTGGGGGGATAATTGACCCTGGATAGGCATGGAACAGTGAGACAATGGAAGAAAGTGCAGGAAAGTCTATGTCAAATGGCGATCCAATCCTGTGACATGGATTTAATGTAAATCTTGATGCTCTTGGAGGAACTTTTTGCATGAAATCTCACACTTTGCCTGAAGTTAAAAGAAAGGCAGCTGCATATGGAGCCATCCCTTATACATAACGGTCATCTATCACTCTTTTTGACCAATTTCTGAGCCAAGCCAGACTCATCTAATGAGCTGCAAAAGTCACAATGGAATAAGAGGTAGTTCTCTGCAAATAAATATTTAATCACTGAGATTTTTTTATTTGCTGGCTAGCACATACTTTCCTGGCAGAGGTTAAAAAAGGAAGTGAGTCTGGGGGCTTTCAATTATCTGATTTTTATGAACTGTGGTGTGGTCAGTAGCCACTGCTGAACTGGATGGATTATCCTTCACACTTAATATGTTTGAAGGGAGTTTTCCTAGCTTTTATTTGTTTAATGTATTCACCTTAAGGGGATGAGGCTTGGACAATTGTTTGTACAGTTTTTTTCATTTTATCAGTGAACATTTAAAAAAATATATATATATATGCACTGTCTTGATTTAAAAAATTTATTAGTCTCACTCCTTTTCTGAACCAATTTTCCTCAGTAGGGTCACAGGGAGCTGGTGTCTATCTCCAGTGGAGAGTGGGTGAGAGGTGTGGGACACATTGGACAGGTCTTCAAACTGTCACAGAGACACACAGAGAAAAACATCCATTCACATTTTAAATGACCTGCACTTGTATGGCACTTTTTTGAGTCAGAGGACTTCAACGTGCTTTACACTACAGTCAGTCATTCACCCATTCACACACACGTTCACACACTGATGGAGTTGAGCTACGTTGTAGGCACAGCTAACATGGGGCACAATAGCTACATTCACATGCGCCAAATTTCCCCTATTCGATTCAAATCTTGGTTGATCGGAAATCCCAAATCTCTGTTTACATGGACACTAACTGGAATGATCCAATCATGCCGTGATGCATGCACTATAGGTTGAGCATGCACAGAGTTGTCTTTTCCGGAAAAAAAAAAATGTAAACAAACGCCATCTTGTCCGCACATCTTTTCCTTTGCATTTTATTTTCTTATTCTCTAACTTCAGTGAATTCCCACTTCCTGCATCTTTAGATGCACTTGAGTGTATAACTCGCCATTTCTAGCCGTTCGGCCATCGAGACATTAAATATTATTGAGCTCCTGTAGTATTTCCAGTAAAAAATAGTGTCGTTAACAGACCACTTCTGTTTACCTCCCGCCATGTTTTCGACTTGTTAATCGGAATGATGATCGGACAAAACCACCTCTCTCAATCGGAATGAAATTTCATTCCGATCGGGCCGTATCGGATCAGAATATTCCGAATGACATGTTTACATGAAGAATTTTTGATCTGATAGGGCGTTCATTCCGATCACTTGTGCCCATGTAAACGTAGCTATTGACAAAAGCAAGGCTGCCACAGATTCTGGCGCCACCGGGTGGTCCCTTCAACCGCCACCACAGTTACAGCTACCAGGTGAAAACATGAAAAAAGGTCTTGCGAATTTTTCTGAACATACTAAAGCATAAGGCCTTGCAACACGTAAGGAAATTAACAATAAGGATCCCTTTATTAACATTACTTAGTGCATTATTAAGCATTAATAAACTATTAAATAAAGTTTTAACAACTGCTTTATATTATATTATGTAATGCATTACTAAGCAGACACCCCCCTGGCCCTTTGTCCTAACCTTAAGGACACCTGATAGTTAACAATATCGGAAACGTTAATAAAGGGACCCTTATTGTAAAGTGTTACCGAATTCTTTTTGGTAATGCCCTCATGAATGCTTATTTTAAATAAACAAACAATTACAACCTAGTGCGATTCAGGCTCTTTAACAGATTTATGGAGTTGCTGGTAACTATTTAGTTTAAAGCTGAGCAGCGTGCAAGTATCCAGGCGTTGGACATTAGCAGGCTGTGCAAAAAGCCCTCGGATGTCATTCAATGATATGTTGGTTGTGTTACTGTTAAGCTGACATTGATGTACATCCTTCCCACTGTGCAAAGACCTAGTTAGGACGTCCTACAGACGTGATCTAGACCAATGGACTCAATATAGACAGGATCTGCACGTCCATGCGACTTTGATTGTTTGCAGGGTTATAACCATATAGGCTGTTTGTTTATATGAAACCATGTAATGTTGATCAAGGAATGGACCAGCAAATCCCATCTTTGGTTGTGAAGAAGAAGCTGAATAAAAAGGCAAAGTTTTTGATTTATAAGTCAGTCTACATTCCATGCCTCATCAGCAGCCATTAGATTTGAATCATGACAGAAAAAACAAGCAACCAATGGAAACTAACATCATCGGTAGGGTCGTTGGGTCCAGCCTGTGAGACAAGGTTGGAGCTCTGTCATCCAGAGTAAAGTCCAGCGTCCTTTGTTTTGGAAAAGTGTCAGCTAAGGTGGTTTGACAATAGGATAAGGATGATTATCTCCTTCCGGAGGTATTTCAGAACTTATTGGAATGTCCAGGTTTCCCTCCTGGATCTTTTCTATCCATGACCAAACCCTTGAATAGGCAGACAAAAGGAGGCCTAACAGAGATGATGATTACTTGGTAATGTTTAGTTCATGATTTGGGACAAAATACATTCTTTTTACACCACACTCACATTAATGGATGCTGTTTTGTTGGTTGGTTATGGGTTGTTTCCTTCATGCACAAGCAGCCCAGGAGACATTCCTTAGAGCAGGGGTCCCCAATCCTGGTCCTGGAGGGCCGCTATCCAGCAGGTTTTGTGGTTTCTCTGCTCAAACACACTTGATTCAGTGGTTGAATCACCTGTGCAGCAGCTCATCAAGCTCTGCTGAAGCCTGCTAATCACTTGCTAATTGAAATCAGGTGTGTTGAAGCAGAGTTACAACTAAAACCTGCTGGATACCGGCCCTTTAGGACCAGGATTGGGGACCCCTGCCTTAGAGGAAGTGAGTCACCATGTTGTTTAGCCACTTTCCCAAAATACTAGTTTGCCGCCTCGTACGGCAAAGAAAATAAAACATTTTACATAAAAGGGGAAAAACTAATTAAAAAAGCATAATGTAGCGTCCATTTCTCCCCACAGCCACCAATATACTATTTGCTAAGTGTTTACTAGATGAATATGTTGATTGCACTTAAGGCTCTGAAGTCCAATATCTCTCTAATTATCATTTCCTGTTTTTCTTATCAGCAATTCTCTGTGTGTTGCACTTCTGCGTACACACTGAACCAAAGGTAAAATATAGATTCAAAGAAAAAGTCAGGGAGCCCACTAACACCCTTTGATTCTTGATATTTTGCTTATTGTTTCAGCTACTTGTTGACATTTTAGTAAAACTGTAAAAGTAGGACAAAGAAGAGAATGTTAGACTGGAGCAAAATATCAATATCAGCATTCTAAATGTCTCTTAGATTGATGACTCCTGTGGTCTTTTTATGATTGGCTGAATATACAAGAAGAAATGGATCCTTTATTATTAGGGTGGGGGCTTGGGAGGAAGAATAGTCTTCTGCTATTCCTAGATCCATCCCAGCCTCCTCCACGACATGTTGGGAAGGACATCATTAAAACTTATTAAAAACAATATTTCAAACAATGTTTATGAAATCATGTTTGCTTTAACTATGTGACGAGTCAATTCAATACTGTCGGATAATGAGAATATGAGCTTGTGTTAGTCTACTGGTAATTTGACTTCTAATGCTGTGTTCACACCGGCCTTGACGTATGCGTCAAACAACGCATACTTCATGCCGTTTTTGACGCCTATATATTTTTGACATTGACGCAGCTTGCGTTGATGCAGCTTGCGTTGGCGCAGCTTGCTTTGATGGTTGCGTCGGCCCCACGGGGAGGGGAAGGGAGGAAAGTTGCCAGATGTTTGTAACAATGGTGGATCCTATCGAGACAATGTCGGCATAAACGTTGAAAAAACACTCACCCGACACGCCGAGTTCTCTAGCAATCTTCCTTCAAGCAAGGTCCTTTCTATTCCGATCTCTGTAAGCGTAGCAAGACGGGTCATACAGTTCCCGATAGTTGCAAACGGCGATGATAAGTTTCTCCTCCATTGCTGAATGAATTTGTCTTCTTCCCTCGCTCTGCTGTGACGTATCAACTGGCGCTCTGATTGGTTGACGCTTGTAAAGCGATGCAGAAAGTTCAGCTAGCTGAACTTGCTTTGACGTTTGCGTTGCTAATGTTGCTCGCTTTGACGTTTGCGTTGAAGCTTGAAAAGCGTGAAAAGTATCAAGCTTTGACGCGACCAACGCTCACAAAGCGACGCAGGGACTTTGACGCAGCTCTGAAGCGCCTTACCATAGACTTAACATTGAAACTTGACGCTGGCGACGCATACTTTATGGCCGGTGTGAACGCACCATTAGTTTGTTCTAACCCTAATGGACAGTCAGAGTTGACTCTTGATTATTAATTTGAAAGTTCCAAGTGAATATTGTGTGCTATGTGTAGTATGTGAGGAAGGGGTTGGATGTCTTTCCAGGTATTAACACAGGAAACCTTTAAAAACAATAGTTGTTGGCATTTTTGTGTTTTCTAAGGTTTATTAGCTGTGGTGGCCATCTTGAATTAGGTGGGGTCCAAACATTATACTGTTTTTGATGTACAACAAATAGGTATTTATTGCTTTTAACCTCTTGTAGACAATTGTTGTGAACTCCCATCACTCCATTTATGGCCGTAAGGCATCCAGATGGAGTATCAGGATTGGTACCTTCATCAAAACCTGCCATATCCAGTCCTATACATGTCTACTGCCCTCTGGTGGAGGATCTATGGGTGGTGAGATGTGATGGCCAAATGAAACCTCATGAAGCAATGAGGCTTTCAAGCCAATTGCCTCACCAAAAGGTTCATACTTGAAGCTTCATTTACTCAGCCGTATATAGCAACAGGGTAGTGACCAAAAGAATGAGATCATGGATACAAGCGGCCAAAATGAGTTTTCTCTGCAGGGTGGCTGGGCTCTCCCTTAGAGATAGGGTGAGAATCTCATCCAGGAGGGGCTCAGAGTAGACCTGCTGCTCCTCCACATCAAGAGGAGCCAGTTGAGGTGGCTCGGGCATCTAGTTAGGATGGATGCAACCTGCACGCCTCCCTAGTGAGGTTTTCGGGGCACGTCCAACTGGGAGGTGACCCAAGGGAAGACCTAGGACACGCTGGGGGAACTATGTCTCTCGGCTGGCCAGGGAACACCTTGGGATTCCCCCGGAGGAGTGGCTGGAGAGAGAGAAGTCTGGGCGTCTCTGCTTAGGCTGCTGCCCCTGCGACCCAACTTCGGATAAGTGGAGGAGAATGGATGGATGAATGGATATATAGCAACATCTGCTAGTTGAGCTGAAACATGACAGCCATCATAATAAACATCATGTCAAACCTTTATTATGGTTTATGCTTAAGTTCACGTAACATGAAGCTACTGCTTCATTCAAGGAAATAATTTTGATTTCAAACACAGGGAGTTACACAAATGACGTTAGATGAGGTATCAGTGATCCAAATCTTAGACTTATTTTTGGAATGCATGGTCAAAAAAGTGAACACCAGCACCCCTCAAAGTGAGTGGAGGACCATAGACATCTGTGTGGAGGACTAACACCCCCCCTCCCCACGTGCGATAGAAGGAACGCTATGCTAGCTAGCTACGTGGCTAGTCTCAACAGCTTGTATTTTGAAAAGTGACACAGAAAACAAACCAGTCACATGACCCAGGTACAACGAGGCATCGTTTGTCACCAGTCACGTGGTTTTCTGTGAAATGAAGCAAGCCTCGAAGCGGGGCTTCATGGACACGCCCCCCTTTCTGCTCGATACAAGCCTCGAATCCTCGCTTCATGTGTCCCATCACTAGTGGTGAGGGCCAATTTTATTTCTTTTATTACTTTTGTATTTTCATAGAATTATATACTAAATAAAAGCTTTTATAAATACTTTAGTTGTTTGTTATTCTTTTTTATTAGCGTGCACATGGAGATTTAAACCACGCACAAGCTATCAAATATGGCCACTTAACTCAAACAAAGGAAAAGTAAGACTAACTTTGAGATTTCTCCAACATTTTTATAGGTTGTTGGATTCCCTGACCCCACTTCCTATTCCTGATTAAAATGATACTTTCCTCAAGCTCTGCAAATACAGTTGTATTACAGCAGCTGATGAAAAATCAGAGTCAGGTTAACAATAGACCGTACCAATCTGATAAGATCAGTGAAAAGGGTTGTGATCAGGACCCAATGGCTGCATTTACTGGTCTGTGTCTTTATCAGAAGGATGTGAGTTTTAGTCTATTAACAGGTCAAACCAAGATACATTTTTTACAGTGTGTGCAGAAATACCTGATATAAATAACTCCTACAAAAGACTGGTTGTATCCATTTAAGGTGGCTTTAAACTGAGAGGGAGAAGGAAAAAAAAGTAGATCATCATCCAAATCATTGTGACCTCTGGCAGCATGCCTCTCTCTCTATCTAACTGCCTTTAACTTTATTTGGCTGTCAACTTGAAAGAGTCTTGCTGAGCTGACTGCTGCGATTGTGAACGCACACACACACACACACACACACACTCTCAGAGACACCGTCCCATATGGCCTCATTTAAAACTCCTGGCAACTAATGTTTGTGTTTACTGGGAAACAAAGTCTACTCTTGGACCACAATGGGGAGAAAAGGTTTCTGTTCAATTTAGCAAACATGCTAACAATTCAACCCACGTCTATTATTACAGTGATAGGGGTCACTTGAAGTCACGGCCAGACTGGGCACTGGCTTATATTTAGCTCAGTGTGAACACTTGTCCAAAGCCTTGATAGTGGAACAACCTTTAGCTTCTATCTGATGCACACAGAGTTTTAGCTGCTTCAAGCTCTGAAAAGGAATCACTGCACCCATTATGAATTGACAAGTTAAAGAAAAGGCCGGTAAATAGGCTGTCTGCCTGCTTAGACACACTGAAACACCATTATACCCCATCTCTGATGAAATATGCAATAACCTGCGCTGGATATTATCCAAAAAATCATTACCTGAAGTTCAATTATTCAACTTGCTGAATCCATTATTCAGTTTTAGTGAAATACATGCCTACTCCTTACAAGAGTTATTATTTTGTCAGGCAGATGAGTCCCAAAAGACTCAATTTGCCTTTAAAGAGTACTTGAATTTGTATTAGCCATGAGTCATTTTGAAAGAGTTGGAGTCATTCGTGTCTTATTTTGAAATGAAATGACTAATGTTCAAGTGAAAAGCTTCTTTCTGTTCTTCTGAACCTCAGCTACAAAGCCTTTATTGGACGGGTTTTGTGTTTAGCCTGAGTGTAGGTTAGCATCTCTTACATGTCTAGCTGCAGGATTCAATTCAAATTTGCCTGAGCATTCTGTTTGTAGTTTCATTTCATCAAGAATCCACTCAAGAAGCAAAATAAGGCCTAATTACATGCGTGCATGAAGGATGGATCATGTGTTTGAAGGTACAACTCTTCTTTTAGGGCCAGGGATTTAATTACAGGGGAGCTAGAGGGAGCCTGGCTCCCCTGAAAGGGTGATGGGCTCCCCCTAAAGCCCTCGACTGACACGCCCAGGGGGAGCCTGAAAACAAACAACACCCCCTGTTTGATTCTCTGTCTCATTATTTTTAATTTAAAAAAATTGCTTTCGGGCAATGCGATTAATGGTAAATGGCCTGTATTTGTATAGCGCCTTCTTAGGGTTCTACAACCCCCCAAGGCGCTTCACAACACAATCAACTCAATTCACCCATTCACACACACATTCACATGCTGGTGGGGATGAGCTACGATGTAGCCACAGCTGCCCTGGGGCACACTGACAGAGGCGAGGCTGCCGAGCACTGGCGCCACCAGTCCCTCCGACCACCACCAGCAGGCAAGGCGGGTTAAGTGTCTTGCCCAAGGACACACAGCAGCATTCTCTGGCCGGAGCCGGGATCGAACCTGCAACCTTCCGATTACTGGACAACCCGCTCTACCTCCTGAGCTACTGCTGCCCTTAATCAAGATTAATTAATTACAGAGCCTCTAAATAATTAGATTTATTTTTTTAATCGAGTCCCACCCCTACTAAAGTCCCTACATCTCACTGAAGCATTAAATGAACTTAGCAAGAAAAAAATAGTAAAACCAAAAAATTAAAAAAAATATGGAGTTGTTTGAAGAAAAGGCATAAGATTATTACATTGCATTACTATTACCTTAATATTATTACAATTATTAATATTATTACATTAAACAAAAGCCCTTATTGCCCCAAATCACAAAATGCAAAAGTGGAATGTTTTCATTGCTTTTTTCACAGTGAGGACGTTAAAGGGTTAAAGCAACTAGTACATCAGGTAACTTGCAATTGGAATCAGTTAAATTTCCAAAGTTACCTCCCCAACACAGAGACCAGATACACAGCTCTATTTAATAGTGATGGCTCTAAGCAGAAATACCACACAGATGAGTAGCTTCACACATGCATTTTTTATTCTCAACCAATGGGATCAAGTCCACACAAACACTGTATGGGGGGAGGTCAGTAGCATTAGCACTCAGCTCTGCAGGTCCTGGTCATAATAAGAGTGAAAAATTGCCTCATGGTGCATGGCCTTCACCTCTTAGCTTGTAAGTTCAGCATGTGTGCTCCATTCTAACTGCCCTCCTTCTGCTCCTCGCACTTTACTCCCCACCTTTTTATTTTTTTTTGGTCGCCCGCGTCCGAGCTTGAACCCGCCCGGGGAAAATGTGAAACAATCAGAGGCAAATTGCCGCATCGCAGTTGCCCGGCACACACAAGTGGAAGGGGAAGTGCTCGCATGCTCTCAAAGGGCGCTCAATGGCAGTTAGCGCTCAGCAGCCTGCTGATGGATGTGAAGCAGAAATGATACACATTGATAGCACTGTGACTGTTTTGGTCCCCTGGAAGATAGATTGAGAGAGAGCGCTGCAGCTCGAGTCAGAGACGACACCGTTTTTTTTTTGTTTTTTTTTTTTTTGCAAAGCATTTGGCAACAGGGGCCCGCGAAATGTATTCATGACACCATTCACGACTGGAGCACCCTCTAAAGCACTTCTGGAAATAGCCCGGGAAGATGTGCAGTCCCAACAATGAAGTACTGCTGCCAAGTCACTCGTAGCTGCGCGGCTTTGTGTAAAGCAGACTTGTTGTTTTCAATTTGCAATGTAATGGAGTGAGAAAATAACTCCAGAGATCTGGCTCCTCAGGTTAAACGTGGTCCAACATAAAATCTGTTAGCGCCAGTGATGACTATCAGCACTGTTTTCAGACTGGCCCACATAAGAGCCCACCTAATGAAGAGGCGCTGCACAAATTAACAGCCAGATGAGGCAAAGGTGGGTACGAGTGTGTGCAAACAAAAAGCAAAAGATTAAAGTCCCATTAGTTGTGACAATGGTGTGTGAAATTTGTTCTCTGCATTTGACCCATCCCCTGGGGGGGCAGTGAGCTGCAGACACGGCCCCGCTCAGGAACTATTTGGTGGTTTAACCCCCCAAACCTTCCCCTTCATGCTGAGTGTCAAGCAGGGAGCATTGGGTCTCATTTTTAAAGTCTTTAGTGTGACCCAACCGTGGATTTAAACCCACGAAAAAGGTATCCTTCTGATTATTGTTTGCTGAAGACCCTACAAAAAAAATATGTTAATGAGGTGAAACGTGTGGATTTGCAGCCATAGATTAGTCAAATTAAACTCTGCAAATTTGTTGTTTTTGAAGTAGAAGCTGCAGGAAAAATCCTGATAATAGCATCTTGCATGTCAGCAATGAGCACTTATGAGAACATTTCTCTCGACCCACCTCTTTCTAACCGCTGACAGGTAGCACCTGTTTCGCCCACTAGGTCCAGATGGACAATGCTCTAATACACCTGCCCCCTCTTGGTGACATCACCTGCTTTATACCAGGCAGCACTGCTGCCACCAGATTATGGACACACAAGCACAGTTGGAGCCTCTTTTTTCCCTTAAATTGACATTGAAAGTCAAGTAGAATATGTAGTAATTTCAGGATGGTTTTAAGTTGCCCACAGAGAAATATTGTGCATTTTGTACTTTGGTTTTGGCCTGAGGAATGTTGCATTGATAGCCTAGAAATCTAGACCAACTGTAGCAAGATTTTGGTCTAGCCACGCTGCACTGTAGCCTCGGCATGTCTAGCATTGGCTCGGCTAAGTTTAGTCCGGGCCATCACAGCGCTCTATGTTTGTAAAGCGATGTTGGGCGCTCATTTGAAATGGCTTTAGCATCAGCTTTGGATGATTTAGACTTGTGCTTTTCTTTGAGACATTAGCAGAAAGATGTACTTAAATCATTTATTTCAAAAAAGGATGTTTTTGCTTCCTCTTCTTCTTCTTCTTCAAAGGTGTATGGCAGACTGCCCCGTTGACTGATTTCTGTACCACGTTGCTCTGATTGGTCATAATGCTGTCCAATTGTGTGTGTGCCCCATCTGTGGGACGTCTTTGCTAGGCTACCACATTGACTGAATGATGGGTTTCTTGAGGAAAATATGCATGAAAGCTAAAAATTCTGTTAAAAAAACGCAAAATCCCAATTGATTCACTGTCACTGTCCTCATTCAGTATGTAATCATCTTAAAGGTTTAATATGGAACATTTTAATAAAAAGCAATATTTTTAAAATATTATTACATCCACGGGGTGTTTAGAGGTGTGCAGAATAATGTACAGTTTTTCCTTTAATATCTATATTTAAAAAAAGAAATAATAAAAAATTTATTTTGACAGGCACAACACTGGGTTTATGTTTACATCTACCAGCCACTACAGGGCACTGGTGCGCTAAAAAGTCACTCGGCAAGTCGAAGCTGGGACTGTGTAAAATGGTGGACTTGAGAAGTCAAGCAGCTGATTCTGAGCCCAGAAGATGTTCTAACGGTAAAAACTGTAGTAAAATAAACTTATTAGTAGAAATGAGTCCTTACCCTGTACGATTCGTCACTGGACATGATGCTGGCTGCTCACTTCACGTGTCAGCAGTGAACCAGCATCTCGACGGCTGGAAAAGTAGTTCTGTTGTTGCAATACCACCTCTGAACACTAGAGTTCGCCAGAATGTCCGTGTTCCATATTCAACCTTTAATGGGACTTCATTTACCAACATAGAGCTTAAAAAACAACTTTAGGCTAAACATCTTCCACAGAATCATCTGTGAGGAATTTTTCAGGTTCCTCCTTGTTTAACTGCGGAACTCAACAATTTTAACCCTTAATGACCCGTGGTGGTGACACTGGTGTCACAGCCCATTTCAAACATCTGTAAATTTGCTTCTTGAGTCATATATTCAAGCTTGACAACCCCAAGTGACATCCTATCCATACATATATTGAAAAGTATTTTACTTATTTATTTATTTATTTTTACATTTTGATGTATTTATTCCAATCTGTTTTCTATTTCAAAAAGGGTTTGGGTTTTTAAGGATTAAACACATTTGTTCCCAAAGGTTTCATTGAAAGCCTGAAAGCTACATTCAGAGCAGAACTTTGCAAGTTTTCAGAAAGTTTCTTTCCAAAAATTTGAGGTTAGCTGGCACAGAGTGACCTGTCCTCCTTTTGATCTAATTTAACTCTCATCCAAAAAAAAAAAAAAAGTGATAAAGTTTTATAAATGCGAGTGTCCCCCTGCAGGTAGCTTACAGCCTTTCCTTATGGCTTCCACCAATTAAATGCTGACTGCTGCCTGTGAGGAGGAAAAGCTGGGCAAAGTTCCTCATTACTCACCGTGGATATTCTGAGTGTATGGCAACAGCTGAAGGAGACAATCAGCCTCTCTTCGATACATTATGACAGCTGGAGAGTAAAAGGCGTTTAAGTGAGTCTTGAGTTGTAGTCCTTGAATGCCCCCAACACAGCAGGTGGTGGCCAAACGTGAGGGAGGAGGGTTGCTTTGCAGGAGTCACTCCAGTATCCCTCAGAGACTGTGGAGCCCCTGGAGTAAAGAGCAACTGACACCTGTGTTTTCTGTGGCTTTTAAACTGAAAGGGAGAATAAGTTGGCACCAAAAAGGCAGAAAGCCGGTCTGACTGGCTCTCATCACCTCCTTTTCCAGATTTCCTCCTGTTCAGTGTGTTTGATTCAGCCCTTCTATCGCCTCTCCTCTGGATGATCGTTTGATAAGGCTTCTCTTTTCCCTCCTGCTGCTGCTGCAAGATGTGATATGAGCTGATATGTTCTTATCGACAGCACCAATCGGAGGCACTCAAACAGTAGAAAGCACCACCGTCCAAGCACGTTTAGTTGAATTTCAGCACAATAGATAGTTAAATCACCTTCCGTCTGACACCAAGCTTGAAGAATAAATACTCAAACCAGCTCAGGGATGGATTCTGTGAAGGTATTTTATATAAAAATGATATTTTCGCTTTAGAGTGAGTCACCGTTGCTGACAGGAACCCAACACCCCCCATCCATCCCTCCCGGTCCCTACTCAGTCTCAGACAGGGGTCAGGATGGTGTCGTGTTTTCCCCGAGCAGAGTCGGTGGGCAGCCTTGCACCTGCTCACATTTTCTCAGTGGCTGTCTCCATTTCCATTTATTTGTTTATTTTATTTCCTGTGAGTCCTTTGAGAGCGAGAGCGCCGTGTTCAGTCTGGATCCATGCAAGGACAATTTATTACACAGCTACTAAAAAGACATGTTTATGAAGTCTTTGGGTGCTTCGTGTTTGTTTTGAATTTATTAGGGCTGCCAATGCAAAAGCACTGAAGTGGAATTATTGTTTACGATCCTGTCGGGATTTGTCTTCAGCTTGAGCTTTGAAAAGAAATTATGCATCAAAATGTGTGGTTTAATCCTAATAATTTTTTTATGTCCGGTGGTACTGCTATGCTGTACGATGTGGAAAAAATAGAAAATTCCCCAAAGATGAAAATGGGATTAGATGAAAAGGCCCTGCCCACATTTAGAGCTCTATAGCTCAGGCAGAGTTTAAAGTAACACTAGTTTCCTGCTCCTCCACCCTACTGGTTGAAAGTGGAATTACAAGTGTCGTAAACAACCCTGCTGCAGCCTGCTGTAGCTAGCGCTAACAACCAGCTAACACTAACATGAGCTAACCTATACTAAAATAAACCACAAATTATAAAGATCCACACTGTTGGATAAAAAATATTATTACGTCCAGTAGCAACAAAGCCAGGTCACCATCAGTCCCTGATTTTGTAGCCTCCATTAGCTCCCTCAGACTAGCGTAGGCTGCGCCGATGTTCACTCTGGTTTTAGCTCTTTGCTTCACCTCCAAAGATATTACTCTGTTACTTTTACTTCTAGGCTCCGCCATGATGCCAACAGAGAAGCAAACGCCTTCTTTTTTTTCGTGTTCTTTTTATTGATGTTTGGCAAACTGAAAATGCTAACCGCTAGCATTACAGCTAACAGTCGTAAAGCAGGTATAAGAGCTCCCCCTAGAACACCTACCCGCTCCACAAAACTATCTAGTGCAGTTTGTGGCCAGCAGAGGGCTGCAGAGTGGTGTCAAATATGAAACTGGTCAAGTTTCTAACTCAAGAATCACTGAGATCAATGTTGTTACTTTAAATAGGTCACAGAAAGTTGGAATTTACGTGACTGAACTGGTGTTTTTACATATTTTGATTTTTGATGTCAGCTAAATTTTAAAAAATCTTTTAGCGAACAAACTTATCAGTAAAAATACAAATTTTACATGAAAAAGTGTATATTTGAGTCTTGTTCTTTATCCTTTGTCCTTCACTGCTGTATGATTGTTGGTTGTCTCTCAAAGCCTGTCATAGAGCAGAGTTCCCACTCAAGACTCCCATAGGCTATAATAACTTGATAAAAGCTCCTAAAACTGGAAGCAAAGGTTCAGTTTAAAGCCATACTATGCAACTTTTGCATATTTTAAAAATTTCTTGAGCCATTATGTGCTAAAATGACCCTTTACAGGGTTAATGAAATGTCACTCAGAACCCCACCGCCCTCTGTGGCCAGAATACCGCACTTGCAACTTCAGAGTGACGGGCCACTCCCTGCTGGACTTAGAAAAAGGAGCTGACATACCTGGTGCTGCAGTCTGTTTCCAGCATGTTTCCTGCATGTTTTAGATCATGAACACAGCTGATTTGTTTGATTTAGTGATGAACCGCTCCTGTAGACACTAATGAAGGCTGAGGAGGCATTTCAGCAGTTAGATTAAGGTGTTAAAAAGACGAACGCACAGCGAGGAGATACGTTTCACCTTTGGTTTCAATAACAGACACTAGGGGGTGCTAAAAGCAAGCCAAAACTGCCAAGTGTTCCTTAAACGGCCGTATCTCCTTCATAAAGTTCAGAAGAAGCAATAAAATTCACAAGGGGCATTCAGAACTACTGCTACCTGTAAATTATGTTTGCAGGATGTGAAAGAAACAAGAATATGGTCATCATGGCAGTAGTTTTAACATTTCTGTTAGTCTACTCTTTTTTTATTTTTCATTTCTCAAACAATTTCTACATTAAAATGTTGGATTTTTGTCTCAGCTTAGAATAATATTATGTCAGTATTCAAAGTTCAGGCAGTAGGTCCACTTCACGTCGAATCATGTCCAAGTTTAGCTCTTTTTACAATATTTTTAAAGACAGTTCTGTTTTGTTCCTTCTCTACATTGGCCTTGATTTCAGCGCCTTTCCCCTTCTCTGAGACAAGAATATCACAGCAGAGAAGCTGGAGAGAGCAAAGAATTGTTTGTTTTTGTCATGTGTGCGGAGGAGGGCGACAGCTTTAACGATCACGACCCTCCTTGTACCAGTGACAGCGAAACAAAAAGCGCTCCCGGATTGGCGAGGACGGCTGGACAGATAGCTTTTTTGTCCTGTGACAGATACACTCCACACGTGTCACAGCTGTGGACCTGTCACCTCGCCGAAGTAAAGGAGCTGTGATGTAGCGGGAAGCAAAGGGGAGAGGAAAGCAACAAGAGAGCTACCGCTGACATGGCTGTCAGCCTGTTTATCAGCACACATTAAAATAGACATCCCCCACCCATCTCCCTAAGTCTTCCTCGTAAACTTCCATTGTTCCTGGAGGAGGTAGATGTCTAAGACCTGCCTTGCTAAGTGCTTACGGAGCACCACTCACTGTCACTGCTAAGTGCCTCAGCTGGAACAAGAGTCAGTCTTGAAAATAGTGATTTTGTGTAGCTTCTGCAGACCAGATGCCATAGAGAAGCTTTTACTTTTCAGCAGACCCACAAACGTGGAATTTTTGTTTATGACTACTATTTTTAAACTAGTAGGTGGTCCAATAAGTGAGGATTGCCGGGTATATATAGGTTTATGGACAGAAATGTTCTCACAGATCATTAGTGTGCATTCATACCAAAGGATAAATGACAGTGTTAGCCTTTTATAGACCAAAGCATAATGCATGAACACTGGAACAACAAAATTCTGCACAATATATTAGAAATAACAGAATTTGCTTGAATATTTTTGATATTCAAATGGAAACCTGCTTTTAATACATTTGCTAGTGTCATCAGGTTATATTTCTAGAGTCTCACCTAAATACCTGCATGCAGTTATTGCATTTTAAAGCATGAAATAACTAATTACAACTAAAAGATATAGAAAAGTTGATATTTGCACTTAATGCTGCATAGGAAAAAATTATGCAAATCAATTAAATGCAATTCCTGGAAAAAAATGTACATATTGAATTTGGTGCAATGTCCCATTCATTTACACTGAGGTGGTTTACATCCTTAAAGCCAGTTTCTATGTGTGTCAATAATCTAAAGAACAATATGTTGGCATATTTGAATCAATTTAAATCTCAATCTAGTATTTTGGACAAGAAACCTGAAATAAAAACACCAGCTTGGCTTTATTTTTAAGGGAGTGCTGCCATCCTAAAACAGCTTATATTTATGATGCTGTTATGTACATTTAATGACGATAGGGATTTGTCGCCTTTCCAATGTATCCTGCGGTCAAGTTTGATCTGAAATCTATAAACATTTAAGCTGAATGCAAAATTAGTGGACTTGTACATGTTTATAAAACATTGTTGCAGTACTGCTATGAAAGTTTGAGGAGTTTATGATTATATTTTATGTCCTGAATGACGCTTGTTACCTATTTTCTGCCGTTTTTGTTGCAAAATGTGATCAGTAAATTCTTCCTTTTGCATCTCAGTGGAAAAAAAATCGTAATTTGGTTTGTAAGATCTTTATTTATCTAATTTTTCAAAACTGAGTTGGTTATAAAACAGAGATATAATTGCGAAGATGCAAAATTCCCAGTTTTTTGTTTTTCCATCTTTAACTCAAGATGATAATTTAACCATCATTTCTTTTAAACGTCATATTGTAAGAACCCCTTACTAAATGGGTTAGCAAATAGTTTTCACCCAAGGAAGATTTTTTTCTTGGGAGAAAGGAAACGCAACTTGGCCCTGACTTTTTTTCCTCCTATAATGCCACCACATGGTGTATAATTCAGCTGGAACAGAATAAGTCTGGACTGCAGGTTAATTTGGACTATTGGCAGCCAGAAGGGTTTCCTTCAGAAATGTTGAATAGCCTCCCAAACAGGCCAAGCATGCATGAATGTTGAATATAAAGCAGGCATTTGCTGGAATGAGTGGCGTAGCTGCAGTTGGGGGTCACTCGGTGGAGTATCTCTGCTATGCGAGGAGCATTAAGACTCCTGTCAGGGTCGTGGTATTTTTAACTTTGGTGCGTATAGATAATTCCAAGTGCAATGTGCCACCTGCTAGACCTCGTCAGCTGTTGAACAACGAAAGATCTGAGCAGCAGGGAGTGGAAATACCTTCAGTTTGTTTACGCTACGATTGAATGTCTTCAGTTTTTAAAGTGTAACCAGGAAAAGGTAAAGAAAAAAAGGGAGAGATGCCAACAGTTTCACGTAAATGTGTTGAAGTTGCTTGATTCTTCCTCCAAGGAGAGCCAGAAGTGGTGTTAGATCAGTACTTTGTTGAAATCAGTGTCTCTGTAGCAGATTTCCCCCCTTGAGATCTGAATGTTGACATCTCTCCAGTGGTTAAAGACAGTTTTGAAGTCTCTCTATATTCCCTGTCATGGTGGCCACAGCTGCTCTCGTACAGTAAACCAAGGTTCATATTGCAACAGCTGGGTCCACCTCTTTATGGGTCTAATTTTAACTTGATTCTACTGTTCATACTGTAGCCAATTCATGAAGCTGCAGCAAGGCCAAGTGGTCAGTTTCTAAAAAGAAGTTAGCTTGATTTGTACCTAATATCTCAGTTCCAGGTTGTTTTTTTCTTTTCCTCTACCTCGTTTAAAGTAGTAATATAGGTTCAGTCCTGATATCAGTGATCTGAATAACAAGTCCACTTGTCCTTGCAGCTTTAAAGGGATACTAAGCTGTTTTGGCTTGTTTTTAGCACCCCCTAGTGTCCGTTAGTGAAACCAAAAGTGAAACTTATCTCCTCGCTGTGCGTTCGTCTTTTTAACACCTTAATCTAACTGCTGAAATGTCTCCTCAGCCTTCATTAGTGTCTACAGGAGCGGTTCATCACTAAATCAAACAAATCAGCTGTGTTCATGATCTAAAACATGCTGGAAACATGCTGGAAGCAGACTGCAGCACCAGGAATGTCAGCTCCATTTTTCTAAGTCCATCAGAGATCAGAACGTCACTCTGAAGTTGCAAGTGTGGTATTCTGGCCACAGAGGGTGGTGGGGGTCTGAGTGACATTTCATTAACCCTGTAAAGGGTCATTTTAGCACATACTGGCTCAAGAAAATGATTTAAAAACATGAAAAATTTGCATAGTATGCCTTTAAAGATAGGTGGACTACCACAGCAGCTTAATGTGAAAGAGTATAAACCCTGCAGGACCTGCAGACTACAATATAACAGTGCTGCTCATGTCTGCACAACATACAATGCACTTTAATGATTTGCAGCAGTTTTGGCCATTGTAACGAGTCAAGGCATCCTGGAGATCAGATGTTGCTCCGCAACGATTCAGAAAGCCCAGTAAACAAGTGCAACTGGGATTTGGGTGTTCGTCCATGCCAGTCTGCTTTTAAACTTCCCAGTCCAGCTCTGGACATGGCAGGGTACTTTGAAATCCACCCTACTGTCTAATTTTGGATGAGGTGGGGAGATGATAGTCACATGATGTATTGGTCTGCTGAGATCACAGAATGAGTCTGTTAGAGGTCAAGCCTAAAGAAACATTCCGCAACTTTTACACCTTAAAATTATGCTTTTTTGTAAAGTTTTTGCGTCATAGTATTATCTATTATGTTCATTTTCATACCTGTGATAGTGTTGGGGTGTCCCACGTCTGTTTACCGCACTATACAGTTTTTGAGCTTCGGGTAGCCGCAGGAAGTACTGACTGGGTGTCGCTTTACGGCCTAATATGGCAAGCCAAAGGGATTAAAAAAGCGTGTTATGTCTACCAAAATGCGCGTCCTGAAAGTGCATTTTGACACCAAAGGGGGCAAAAACTCACGTTTTCTAAAAGCGAGCATTATGTCTGCCAAAACACGCGTCTTGAACGAGCGTTTTGGCGGACATAATGCCAGTTTAGAACGTGCATTTTTTTATCCCTTTGGCTTGCCATAATTGTATAACGTAGACTCACTGTTTAGCCGTGGCAGATTCACCAAAGAAAGCTAGAAATCCCTTATCAGAGGAATATAGGAAAAGAAAAGAAAAACGTCATAGAGCAAGAGCAAAGACCAGAGTTATTATTGGGCCGTCTTTTCCTCGCTGGAGAGCTCTTTTAGAAAGAAAGGCATGAACTATGGACTCTGACCTAGCCGTGCTGCTAATGGCTAGGTAAGTAATAAATGATTTCACCAGGGTTATTGTGTTTGGTCAGGCTTAAAGTTGCTATACAGTCCTGATAAAACTATTTATTCATTGTGTGGAGATGGAAAAGTTTGTTTTCGTTGTTTTGCCTGACATTAGGAATATAAACATGCCTCTTTTGCCCGAGAAAGAGATTTAATGTTACGACAGTGACGTTACGCAGCAAGCCTCTAGAGGGCGACAAAGACCATATAACCGCAAAGTTGCGGAATGCTGCTTTAAAGTAACAACAGATAGTTTTTTAAACTTTAATCTAGAGCTTTAACATTGATCTCAGTGTTTGTTGAATTAGAAACTTGACCAGTTTCATATTTGACACCACTCTGCAGCCATCTGCTGGCCAAAACCCACAATAGATAGTTTTGTGGAGCGGGTAGGTGCTCTAGGGGGCGCTCTTATACCTGCTTTACGGCTGTTAGCTGTAATGCTAGCGGTTAACATTTTTAGTTCGCCGATCGTCAAAAAAAAGCACAAGAAGAAGAAAAAGAAGTTTGCTTTTTCTTTTGGCATCATGGCAGAGCCTGAAAGTAAAATTAACAGAGTAATGTCTTTGGAGGTGAAGCAAAGAGCTAAAACCAGACTGAATATCGGCGCAGTCTACACTAGATTGAGGGAGCTGAAGGAGGCTACAAAATCACGGACTGATGGTGACCTGGCTTTGTTGCTACTGGACTTGTAAGTAATAATAAGGAAAATGTAACAGTAAACATGAAAGCAACAAAAAGGCCAAAACAAAAAGTTGTGGGTTATATATGCAATTAGACGCAACAAAACCAGTGTGGTATAATGTACCAGAAATAATCAACTTAGCAGAAATATAATGTGGCTGTTAAAGAAAAAAAGGAGTCCTGTGATTATATGCCAGCCGTCCCTGGCATGGCAACCATCGACAAATTCATCAAGTGAAAAGAGGTTGTTCCCTAGTCAGCACCACAAAGACAGATGTGGTTTGACAAGGACGAGCATAATGCAGCTGTCTCTTTGTCTCCGATCGTCTATTGTTTCACAGTATCACGGATATAAAGTCTGGCAGGATTGTGTTCCAGCACCTGCGACATCAAAAAACCCAAAATGTGTTAGTATTGTTTGTTGGATTGTTTCCAGTCCAGCTGTTTGTTCCGTGGGAAGGAATGGGGTTGGGATCGTTACTTTTAAAGCTCTGATTTGTCATCAGTGTTACACTGGTGCAAATTATTTGAGAAATAGCGGATTATGCCTTTAGAATATGTGAATAAGTATAGGAGAGAGAGAATCAAGGAAGTGATTGATAATGTATTTTTCTGCTAGAAAGTTTCACCTCCCTCTCGGCACCTACCAGCAGGTCTTATCAAACAGAAACCTTTTTTGTGCGTGTTATCTCTCCCCATCTTCTATCTTTGAATAAAATTTCTTATTTATGGCGGAGTTTGTTGATGGAGCGGTTTCTGTAGGGTTGGCATTTTTTCCTGCTGTTTGGTGCCAACGATTTTTACCGCCTTGGGCTGTTTACTTTACTTTTTTTCTTTATCAAAAGCCTGTTTTATTTTATCCATCTACAGCAGTTTTACAGCGACAGACCTCCGTCTCTTATGAGAATATTTCAAATCATAAGCTGCCCACTGTTGTGCAGAGCGGAGTGAATTAATGTGAACTCGGCGTGCGAATCAGAATTGATTGTCAGTGCTATACTTTAAATCTACTTTTGAAATTTTTATTTTAAAGACTTATGGGTGTCTGTGCTTTGAATACAAAAGCAGGGAATGGCAGACTTCAGATTTTTGTTGAATGTAAATTGTGAAGCTTCTAGTAAATACCTTTGATTTAAAGTGCAATGGTTCAGTATTTGCCAAAGACATCAGGGTCACAGAGTACCCACCTCTTTCCTTTGATACTCGGGTACCCAACATGGTACCATCAAACCCAATGAAATACTGGTACCCACTATCTTTTGATACCCTGAGACGCTTCTGCCGGAATTGAAGACCCACAGTCCCGGACGAGATAGCGCTAAACACCAGTCGCCGTTTTCTAGGTCCAAACATCTTTTGTTGTCCGTGACTTCAAATGATGTTTTTCTCTTTGGACTCTGGTAGTTTGTCCTAAAGTTGAAGTGGTAGCAGCTGACTGTTTCTCCTTCTCTAATATTATTGAGCAGAGAACCTCTCACACCAGTGGTGTTCTGTTGCTAAATAGTGAGTGTGGAATGAGTGGAGGACCCAGGGGAGAGCGGAGATTCAGCGAGACCGACAACCTGATGGTCCAATAGTTGCTTTCGGTTCGAAACGTATTATTGGTGGAGATTTTTAGACAAATGCAAGAGAACCACTTTATTAAATGTTTTTTTTTTCCACAATATATATAACATTATTAAGAAGCATGAATAAAATGTTTTAAGCTAATTTGCCATTGCAGAGAGGATTACAAACTTGACAAAAAGACCCATGCTTGACGAATTAAGCTTATTTTTCAAATAGAACATCTAGAACAATTAAAATTCAAGAAATACACATACCATACTGGCTTTATGGGTTAGTTTTAAACTGAGATCATTTTATGTTGAAAAATCAGATTATGTGTTGTGAAATTGCAATGACACCATATTGTAGCTCAAAGCTTGTAATACTGACTTAGGCTTCGTCATTTTGAGTTTGTTAAGGTGGGTTGGCTGTGGCAGCCATCTTTAATTAGGTTCTGGGACAATGGTGGCAGAGGTGTTAAGTGCTCGCCCTGCAATCGGAAGGTTGAAGTCTGTCACTGTCGTTGTGTCCTTGGGCAAGACACTTAACCCAGCTTGCCTGCTGGTGGTGGTCAGAGGGACTAGTGGCGCCTGTGTACGGCAGCCTCGCCTCTGTCAGTGCGCCCCAGGGCAGCTGTGGATACAATGTAGCTCATCTCCACCAGGGTGTGAATGTGTGTGTGAATCAGTGAATGACTGTGTTGTAAAGTGCCTTGGGGGGTTCTAGGACTCTGGAAGGTGCTATATCAAATACAGGCCAATTACCATTTAGGTTCTAAAAGTCAATCAGTGAACTTTCTGACAAGTTCAGTGAAATCTGTTCTTGGCGCTTTTCCTTTTGTCAACTCAGGATTAACTTTTCATCTTAGTTGCTACCTTGTAAAATGGATATAGCTGAGGGTGTTTTTGTGTAAGAGTCCATGTGATAGGCCAGACTACAATAAAATATTCTACAATTTATTGCAGCCAAGCTTTATGATATTAATCTTGAGCATGTCAATATCATGATAAACTATCACAAATGTCATTTATTTTGGGTTATTTTTTATTTTGATTAAGTTTCGGGTTTTTAAGCAGGTATGTAATTTGAAAACACCCTTAAATTTATCATTTATGTCACGGTTTTCCAATAAATCTAATTCTGGAGGCCTTTTCATCGACAGAGAAGTTTTATGTCCTTTATTTTCCTTGTCAGATCTGTCTCAGACTTTGTTGTCGTTAGAGATATCCCATTATTGTATTCTCCCTTGCTCGCTATCCTTGTGCTGCTTTTTTGTCATTCACAGATAGAAGTATCCAGGTTTACCGAAACCTCTCCTGAGTATTCTCACCGTATATTAATGTCCCTTGAATGTCTCCAGTGGTTGATGTGTTTTTCTTACCTTGCCTTATTTATATTCTCCCCACAGGAGTCCGAGACACCGTACTATTGCTCTGTAAAGTAATCTAATGATTTTACTCCTCGTGGTCGAAGTCGCGGCACGACTCCTCAGCTCTTTTTATCCCCCAGGAGGAAATAAGCATACATCACTCACATAGAGTAGATTGTGGCCCGGGCTTGCCCAGATGCTATCTCCAAATTGCTATTGTCTTCTCTTGCATTGCCGAACGCAAGATTGTGTCTCTTTTGCGAGCACATCCCGCGCATCAGTTGGGGACAGCGATCGAAGCATGGGGTCACGCCTCGGCAGAGTACTTACCCGGCATTAAGAGCAGATCAGCAGTGATGCAGGAGGAGATACCTCATCGCTGCAAACTGCTTAATCCCTTAGCCGTGTTTTGCATCGGATCAAACAAAGAAGGAAGATGTGGAACGCAGGTGGAGAGGTGTTTGCTTTTTATAGGCACGTAGGTGTTCAGGCTTTGTACTTTTGTCAGAGAAATGTCATCGGGGCATGCTGCTATTTGTGTTATTTGTTTTGCGGCTCTTGTGTTTGCCTGTGCACAAGCGGTGCTGTGGTGGGTCGCGCCGGGAGGACGCACACAGGCTCATTTTTTATCCCTCTCCTTCAGGCCTCAGTCAGGGGAGGCTTTGTCACCAGCTATCTGCCTGCCAGCGCTGGGTATTGTTATTCCAAAGTACAGGCCGGTTAACATTTCTCTTGTCACCACTGCATCTCTCCCACAACACAGCATGGATGGAGATGCTCCTTTTCCCCTCCCTGTCATATATCTGTTCTCTCTCTTTGTTCTCACTTTGTCATCCTGAACAGTCCCCTTTTTTTTCTCCTTCCTCATGCTTAATAAAACGCTGGTGATCTTTTAATAATGAGGAGCTGATGCATTTGCAGGGAAAACCGTTAGTTCTGATGGTGTATTCTGTTTGCAAACCTGCAGCTTGAAAAACAGGCAAAAACATTGAAACTATGCATCAAGTATTGTGGTTCAGTTAGGAATAGCGTGCTCTGGTGTTTTGTAGCCATACATTCTACGAAGTAGGCAAAATTAAAAAAAAACTGCAAGAAAATTCCCAAGAGAAAACTATGGGATTTGGTGAAATAGGTGATCAAGCGCCGCATCATTTGGAGCTCTATAGCTCAGGATCACAGTAGAAACGTTCAAAGTTTAAATGGGTCACAGGAAGTTGGACTGATCTGGTGTTTTAATAACTCTGATAGTTAGTCCCACAGCTTTTTTTTTACAAACACAATTTATACATCAGAACATAGACATTTTACTCCTTTTCCACCTGCTTTTTTCTCTCTCACTTCTGTAGGACTGATGGTTTTCTCCCAAATGCCCTCAGAGTGCAGAGTTCACACTGAAACTTCTTTAGACTTCAGATATTTTTTTAGCTTGAAATATTCTTGACAAAAGGAAATGTAGGTTTATATGGCATCAGAGCCCTCTGATGCAAAGTTAAATACTTTTAAAACAACTTTTAGTTTTCACAAAGATGCTGTTTGTCTGAGAATTACATTTTAGTATTTTTCCTGTCTTCCTCTTGCAGTCAGGGAGGAAGAAAAGCAGGTTTGGGGTTACTATTGGTAACCTTAAATGTACGGTAAGATTTTTTTTCTTGAGCTTTTTCTCCCATACTGCTTGAAAGGCTCTCAAATGAAATGTTTTGTAATAAAACAGAGTATTTTTAATTGTCTATGAAGGGTACAATCCTGAAAAGACCCCAACCAATCATTATTGCCTCTTACACATCTGGGCCAGTACGGTTGGGGCTTGGCCGCATCAGATCGGGCTCGTAGGAGCGGTTTTTGTTCACACCGACTTCTCACAAATGCGGAAATCCCCGAGCACATGGGCAGCGCAAAAGACACGCAGAAAAGTCTGTGGTGTCCTCCTTAATAAAATAAATAAAGGCGGCTGTGAGCTGTGTTGCTTTTGGAGACTCTGAACCAAATAATTTTATTAATTTGCTGTTCTCTCTCACCGCTGTGTGTCTTCATACCCGCTGCACGCACACACACACACACACACACACACACACACACACACACACACACACACACACACACACACACACACACACACACACTTACACTGCCAACACACTGCTTTCCTCCTCTGCTCTCGTCTTTTCCGACTGTCTGGCGCCAAGCCGGTAACAGGAGCTCCATGCTTGATGTTGACTCAACAACAGCCAGAATGAACATTTATTGTGCATGCCCTCGCTGGCTGATCCTACTCGCCAATCGGAGGCAATAGGCATGAATTTCAGCCGGCCAATCTGTCCAACGTGTCACCTCGGTCCCAGCCCGACCTCTGAGGGAAGAGGTCTGAAAAAAAGAGTCGCCTCAGAATGGAAAAAAAACATATGACCCAGATGTGAAACCAAAAACCAGTCCATACTGGCCCAGATGTGTAAACGGCTTTAGACTGTCCGGTTCTTAATGATTGGATCTTGATCTATCCATTAAAACTGCCCTCTGAGCATTCTCTTGCCCTAAAGGCATGCACATATCCCTCTATGTGCACAAATCACAATTCTCTGCTTGGATCATTTTTTGGCTCCCTCTGGGTGTTTCAGTTGAGGGATTCCAGGTGAGCCCATCACTGTTTCGGGGGAGCTGGGCTCCCCTTAGCTCCCCCGTAATTCGAACCCCACCTATATCTTAATGAACTGAACTTAACTAAAAATAAATAAACACTACTAGACTGAAAACTGTTTTGCTTTTATATTTGTGAAGAAAAACTTACTAATTACGATTAAGAGGAAACCACACATTACTTAATTCCAGTATTCTTATTATAAAAATAAAATGTATTTATATTTTTACTAATATTAATTTACATCATTTCATTTCACTCATTGACCCACATGAAGAAAAACGGCAAAAAATGAGAAAACCTTCCATTGTTTATGTAGTGTGCAAATTAAAGGGTTAATGAGCTACTTGTGGTTTCCATGGTGATCCTTATGAGCCACTGATAGCAGGTTTAACATTTCTTTTATCTTGGTTATTATTTTACTTTTCATAGAGATTAAATTTGCTCCTATCTTAAATGATCACAATAATAAAACTATGGGCAGTAGCAGCATTACCACCCTTGAAAATGTTTTCAGATTTATTTCAGATATTTCTGAGCCAACCTAGAACCCCGCAGAGAGTCTTCTCCCAGACGAATCGTCATATCAGCCAGGGTCAGGCGAGACACCTCATAAATACCTGTGTTCATCAGCAAACGTGGTATTTATAAATATCATTTCCAGCAGTGATGAATGCCACTGATGAGCCGGACTCATACTGAGTGATTAGGTAATTAGCGTTAACACTCGGACATGGCGGAAGCCGTAGGCGTCTGCCAGATGCACGAGTCCCAGCGGACCTCTCTGTGTTGATGACTGAGCTTTACTGCGTGCATATTCCTCGGATTTATTCCCCCCTGCGTGAGGCTGCCAGGCTGGGCACGCTGGAGTCTTTTACACGGTTCGATCGGGAGCAGCCTGTAACTCAAGCAGTCTATCAAATCAATGTGAAGCGTATTGAGCTTTGATTTAGGATGGTAATTAGAGATGTTAGTTGTTTTCATCACTCAGGGCTGAGGGAGTTTACCACCCCTGCCAAAAAAATAAATAAAATAAGGTTCTTTGTGGTGCTCATTGAGGGATGGCCTCCATGTTGCCTCCACACACTATCTCTGTATTTATATGACCTCCAACAATAACCAAGCTGCTGACCTGTGAGCCAGTGCTGGGTGTCTGGCACCAAACCAAGAAGGTTACACTTTGATGTATTGGGTCCCGTTAAATAAGTGGCTCCTGGGCAGAACATGATTTGCAGCAGACGGAGGAAGTATTAATGAATAGTTAAGCGCCGTCGCGCTTTATCATCGCCCGTGACACTTTCCTCTAAACATTAACTGATTATTTATGAGGGCAAAAGTAAATAAAATTACATTTACAAGCTGAAAACATGAAGTTCCTAACAGCTGTGAAAGATGGAATATTTAGTGGAAAACTGCTCTGAGATGTGGACGTTTAGGTGGTTTTAAATAAGAGGACCGGTGGGTCGTAACCAGGTGTCAGTTTGTACTTTGATGGAAAGACTAGAAGCATCAGACAGGTTGGTTAAGTGTGAATTAGATGCTGAATGAAAGCTTAATTGTAGGTTTTGTTGGCTGAACACTGGCTCTGATGTCTTTGCCTGTGTGTGTTTGTTAGCAGAACAAACATCAAAGAGCAGGTTGGATTGTAATGACAAGTTCAGAAACCATCAAATGATCGTCAACAAGTGATTAGCTTTTTGAGTCAGCCCAATTCAAGATGGCCGCCTCAGCTGATCAAACATTTTGGTCACAGAGAAGGTCGTAACCCAGTCGGTTTTGATGATATTCAGCTAAGTGTTGGTGTCCTAGTTCTTGAGAGTCGTCTCCAAAACTTGCCTCAATATTGGGGATAACTGTTCGAGGTCTTGGATGTCCCTCTACATCTAATTAACTGAGTCATGCAACTTTAAGATAGTAGCACACTCTTACAGCGGGTCCAGTGGCACGGTTTACTTGCATGCTTCGCAGCTCGTCAATCCACCCTGGGGATCTCAGCCATGGAGCGGCATCTCTGCTGTCCTGCTCGCTGGATCACAAAATCCCTCGAGACTTCAAAGGTCACGTTTTGTTTATGACATCTGCCGTTAAACCAAAAAGAAGGAGGAAATCACGTTTGATATTGTTGTTTGATGTCATATATAATGTTTCTTTCCACTGCCAGGATTAAAGCCATGGTGAACACACCATTGCGCTTCTTGAAAGATACTGGTGTTGCATGGTCACACGTATAGATGTAATCTACATAGATAAGCAATCGCATCCCTGCAATAGACTTTTATTTTGAAAATTACCGGACATTTTACACTGATACCGTGTGTGATTTCATGTCTAGCCATATATTAACTGCCACAGCCAACGAACCCTAAAAAAACACAAAGAATGGCTGAAACTCTGCACAAGATCTCTCAATGCTGCATGCAATTACACATAAGTTCATCATCTCATTTCCCAAGTTTTAAATGCTTTGTTGACATGCTAGTCCTTTTGTTGTAACACTATTTAGAAAAGAGCACCAAATAAGCACAATATGAGTGCAAAACCTTATCTAACATATTTTAAAACAAGAAACTTTTCTAGAAGCTTATCTCAAAATTTTCTTTGCACATTAAATCCTTTTCTTGTTGCTTTTTTAGTTTTTTTCTGACTTGCCGAGGACAGTGACACCTTTTCTTCCCCCCTGTAAGTACATCCCATAATCTCAGAGTTTCTCATTGAGCAAGCAGTTCAGTGTCCAACCAGTTCTGGTACCAATGTTGAAATTTCACACTTCACTGCATCCTCCTTTCTGAATAATGAGCAGGCTGCTCGTGGTTCTTATCTGTAAGTGACATTTCTACAGGGGTGATTGAGCCTCGGATGTTACTATATTTGGACGTGTGGGGGAGGACGGTAGGGGGAGTAAGACCTCTTTGACCTGGTGAGGAGAGTAAAATCCTCATGGCTTCAGTCAAGCGATGTTAAGACACCCCCCCCCCGCTCTCTGATTTCTCCTAATCATTGTTCCCCTTCAATCGTCACTTCAAAAAGAAAATCATCCGTTCATTTTAAAATGATCTTTTCAAGCTTGCATGTTTCCTGCTTCAGTCATTTTCATTTGAGATCTCTTTTATCCACCCCTCCCCCTACTCTGTAAGGAAGTCTCCTTGTGCAAAACTTAAACTCAACTTTTTTTTTGTTCTTTTTTGTCCAACTAAAAAGGAGTAGACTGCATGGGAGACGCATAAAGCGGCTTTAATCTGTGCACATTTCTCCTGGAGGGACATTCTGGCTCCTTATCTGGCATGAGAGAGAAAAAAAATCTTCCTGCAGAACATAATATGGCGATTTAGTTGATGCATTGAAGTCTTTGAGCTGTGCAGCAGTGTTGGGGAATTGCAGTCAGGAGAAAAGTAGGCATTTGATGACCCCTACATAATGGTATAATGCCTGTGATTATGACAGCTGAGGATGGACATGGAGTTAATGGAGCCACCACATCAAAACACACAAACAGCGAAACCCGCTGCGCCACCTCATCTAAGTTGAGGCCGTTTCCAGAAATAGCCATGATTGGGCCCTAAATAATTCAGCGTCATTTTTTTTTCTTCTACTCTTCCCTCCTCCAAAAGGACCGCTGGAGCAATTGATGAGAACCGGTGAATATTTAATGGCTTGCAGTCTCTTGGACAAGCCGGGGGCCTAAGCTGACAAGCTTTGAGAAATCAAACAGAGAGGAGGAGAGCAAGAAAAGGACGCCGCTCGGTTAGGGGCAATGCAAACAGACAGAGGAACCTGAGGCAGATCTGCACCTTGTAGCAACAAGCGTTTAAGTACCTGGTTAAAAGCTTAACGCAACAATTCGATTGAAAATCTTTTAATTGTTGATATTAAAATGTTTTTTTTCACCACAAATAAGTCCTTTTTTTGTCCCTTTCAAGCCAGCGAGAAAGAAAACTTGCTTGTTTCAATTTCCTTTGCAACACGTAAGGTTAATTTCCCGTGAGGTGTGAACTATATGTTACAGAAAAGTGCAATTTTTACAAAGCTGGATGGAGCATCAGAGGTCCCAGGGCAAAATGGCTCCAACTGGTGAGAAGGTTGACATTATGGAGGTCAGATCTGATTTTGTTTTATTTTTTTATTTATATTTTTTTATTTTTTTATCTATCGCCACAAAAGTATTAAGGTATTTTGTTGTTTCATTTATTTTTTTAGTATTTTTAAAAGCGTGCATTTTAATATGAAGAAAGCTTGAAGAAAAATGTAGAAATTAATTTTATTTTTTTTTAACTGTGTAATCTGGGTGCAAATTTGAAAATGGAGCTAGAAGTTTATGTTTGTCAATTTTCCATTTCTTTAAAAATCTGGTTTACAGGCAAACATTAAAACTTGAAACTGAGGTGGTCAAATTAGGAGATTCTATTTTTTTTCCCGTGTCCTGCTTGGCTGTATAGCAAACAGAATTAATGTCGGAGTGCCGAAAGCAGATTATTTTTCAATATTTTGTACAAAATTGCATTTATGTCGTCCACAGACAGATGCAGAATAAACCAAACATACAAAAAATCTGAAAAACTTCCATTTCCACAATCATTGAATTATTCAATGTTTTAGTTGTAATTATGGAAAAAATAAAAAGCCATCTGTACCTTCTTCTGTCGTCACTTCTTGTTTTTCTCTGTAGCAGTTGGAGCAAAAAAGCAAGTCAGCAGCAGAACGAATTTTAGCCTCCATTAGCAGTTTGGAAACTTCATAACCCACAAGGACTTCCTCTAAGTGGTGTCAGTCTGTGTCACTGCCTCCACTGTCATTGTTACTAGCCAATGCTTGCATGACAGTAACCTGCGTGAGGTGCGGTTGTATGATTGAGGTATCCATTTGTGTTAATTTCATCCTCCAGCGAGTGGAGGACCGTGTGCATTCAAGCGATGCAAATGGACTTGCATGCTGACAACATGTATAGGTCATGTGCTGATTGGTTAAAAGATAGCACGAGAGAACTGATGACATTTGATGCTATTGCAAAGAGGAGAAGGTCTAAAAATGATTAAAGAGAAGAGAGTTAGCTGCAAAACAAATAATGGCTGCTGTGAGATTTTATGGAATAACCCAGGTTTATCCGTCACAGAAAATGCTTTTTGTTTCCATAACAAAAAAGTTTCCACATTCACTAAACCCAGAGGAGCATAGATAACTTGTTTTACGCACACTATGTAGCTGCCCCTCAATTTGCAGCAAAAATGGATACATTACAGGAAACAGAGCTGAAGCACAGCAGAGAGGGACAGGCAGATATTTGCTAAAGCACAGCAGAGAGGGACAGTAACCCCAAATTCACACTGGAAGCAGAATGGCAGCGGAATGTTGCTGCTTCAAGTAGAATCCATTATAGTCTATGCCGGCTGCGGTGCGGAAATTTTCAGGGGTGTCCCAAAAGCAGCTTGCCGTGCTGCGCTGCTACAGATAGGGTTGGTTTCTATTGTTGCCGCGAGCCGCTTCTGGGACACGTCAATTTCCGCAGTTAACATAGGGCTAGACAGGAAATTATTAGGGATGCACCGATTGCAGTTTTGGGCCAATCACCAATCTTGAGAAAAACCTGAGATCAGTGCACCCCTAGAAATTATACACGGTTCCAGTGTAAAACGTCTGGTAATTTTCAAAATAAAAGACTATTGCAGTAATGCAATTTCATATCTATGTAGATTATATCTATACGTGTGACTTAACAGCTTATTTACTCCCAGCATTTTTCTAGAAGTGCAACAGTGTGTTTTTCATGGGTTTAATCCTCCATCGAACAGCAATATGAAACGTCATTTCCTTCTTTACCTTCTTCTTCTGTGGCTGGCATAAATAAACCGTGACCTTTGAAGCCTCGAGGGATTTTGTGATCTCGCCAGTCCGGCGAGAAGGACGGTGGAGATGCTGCTCCGCGGCTGAGACTCCCGGTGTGGACTTGCATTCAGCAAATCACGCGAGTAAGCCGTTCCGCACCACTGATGCCTCCACTGTGAAGTCGGGGTTAGATATTTGCTTTGCTCTTTCTCTTTTTTATACTTGACCATTTTTACTGATCACCAAATTTAAAAACCTTTGCAGTCCTATACATTTTTCAAATAAGTGACCACAGGCTTCGAACAGCTCTCTAAAAACAATTATTGTCATGTGTAATAAAAACATATTCTTCTGTTTCTGGCATATAACCTGTTGTTTTCTTATTCGGTGCGAAATTGAACAAGGGAACTAATTAAGCTAACTAATAAACTACACGTCGTATACCGCGCCGTTCCTGTGATTGACTGATGTTCAATCAGCCCCCAGATTGCACGCCGCTGATTTTTAAGAACCTCAAAGTAGTTTCATTACCCTCCATCTGCACAGAAAAGGCAAGAGGTGAAATTAAATATTCCATCCTCAGAGTGTTGATATTCATGTATATTCAGCACCGAGAACATTTTTTGAAAATGAACAATCACAGACGGAAAGGTCACCGTTGTGCTGAAGTAGTGCATTATGGGAGTGAAATAATTGCTTTTTTCCCCACATTAGTTCCTATTGTAATGAAATCGTGGCAGTGCCCGACACTGAATGACAGATTACGCCATGGTTCAATCACACAAGTGTGGGTCCGTGGGGTTGGTAGAGGAGGTGGCGTTGGTGGTGGGGGTCAATTGGCTTTTGTTGGAAAATGTGGCTCTCCCATGTTGCTACATAAATCATTCGTATCATTTTCAGTCCTTTTAACTAACAGCGTTGCTTTCATCAAGGGTTTGTGTCATTGCACTCTAATTGTTTTGAAGTGAGAGCTATTGTCTGACGGCAGAGAATGAATAGAGCGTAATGATTTGTAATGTGGCATATTTAAAGACACGTAGCGTAGCCGCAGAGCAGTAATTTAGCGTCTCTTTTTCTTTTCTCTGTCTGTCATCCCTGGTCTCCGAGTGTGTGTGTGTGAATGCCGAATGTGTGTCACTACCAAGCACGCTGGTGTGTACTTGCACGAGTGCAGTTAAGCGCTATTTCTTGGCGCCGCTCAGATCTTTGAAACCCAACTGTGTTAATCATGGTTTATGTGTGGGAGACATCAAACCTCCCTCTACTTTCCCTGCCTCACCTGCTGGGTTAACACACACCGAACACACACACACACACAAGTATGCACACACACAAGTCTCTCAAGGGCACCTTCGCCATAGACCCTTTCATTTACAAGGCAGACGATGGGCGATCAGTTATCTGCTGTGGTTTCCTTCTTCCGAGGAGATGAATCACTTTGTTTCATACAAAATTTTACATCATCACAGTATGTTTTTATGACTGCCAACCCTTACCACATCATAGCAGCTTAATACAGAGAAGGGACACCATCCTCTTTTTATCTTACATCTCAACAGCCAATATATTGGCTGATTAGACTTCAGGACAGCTTCATTTTTTCGATTGTGAAGCTGAAAGCATTGGTCTACCACATTTCAGTCAGAGACAAAACATTGAGAGAGAGGTTTATCTGTAAGCTTCTAGAGAGAATAAAAAAGGCACTAAAGCGCTGTAAAAAGGTGAATTCAGGAGGTGAAATGAATAAGTAATCACTATTCTTCACCTGAGGCATTCTGTTTGATCAAACGTAGTAATATTTCATATCTGAAAAGCATAAAACCCAATGCTACGAACATTAGCAGGTGACATGGGGTGGCTCAAGGATATAGCAACTTTACTCAACATTAACTTTAAACAGGCAGTAAAAACATATTTTTATAAGCAGAGATGCTAACACAAACATTCTTCCTTGCAGCACTGTGGAAGAGGACAGGTCTTACGTCAATAGCAGATCATTAAGGTGTGGTTGACTGAAAAAACATTTTTTAATGTTTTTTTCTGATTATAATCGGTCACTGAGTTTCACATGCAGGCTGAACATGAAAATAGTCTCCTCCACCTATCTCCTGCATTAGCTTCTGATAGAAAATAGACGGTGAAACTCTAGGATTAGAAAAGCCTGACAGATCTACGTCACACTGTCACTTAACATTCATGGACTCACCCATCTTGACTCATGACGGGGAAGGATGTTGTTGGTTTAGCGTCCAGGAAACAGCAGAGAACGTCTTGGCTACCAGAAGCTAACTGTTAGCATTAGCAACTCCACCACAGAGCAGAACTCCTCCAGACTTGTGTTATTTGTGGAGATAAAACATCAACGTTGTAGAGCAAACAGAGTCAGTGGTAGAGTCATGTTGTTATCCAATCCGGGGCGAGATGTCCAAATATCAGGAAATAAGACTCCAAACCCTGCCGTCTGAAGCTCAGCTATAATGCGGGCAAGTTTTAGGTCCAAGAAATGGTGCGCCAGTATATTCCCCCCCGAGAAAGACTGACAAGGCATTCATTCCTACTATACCACTGCAAATGTGTTGATTAAACGAGTCGACTACCCCTTAAAAATATGAATGAAGAGATTCTTAAATAATTCTGAGTTATGGATATCTGAGTTTTAAAATGCTACCTTTCTAATTTGCTGTGTTAGCTGTGCTGCCATGCTAACGCTAGTCAGGAAGCTTTGGGCTGGTTTTTACACAGAAAAACACTTTGAAGTGGCTAAAGTACATCTTTACGGGCAATGCATGAGCTGTGAAGCTGGTTAATGTCAGGTGTGCAGAAGTCTTCTCACCCCAAACAAAGAGATTCAACTTGTCTGGTGGGATTCCAAGGAGTTGCAGGCCAGCTTAGGGGGAATGAATTCTGCCATTAGCCATTCACGGGGTACCTTGACTACTTGCCCAAATAACCTCAGCTAGCTTCTTTTGGCATGGAGGAGCAGTGGCTCTTCTCCAACCTCCTCACATTATTTGTAAGGCTAATTTTCAAAATGTCCTTTCATTACTCGTGAGTATAGGTGAGCATGGAAACGTAGATGAACTGGTTCCCAACTAGGGTTGCCACCTGTCCCGTATTAGCTGGGACATCCCGTCTTTTCACCTAAACTGGGCTGTCCCGTACGGGATGTTCCTTTGTCCCGTTTTTTGAGAACTGCTTGGTACAGCGTATGGCTAAGTGAAGTCCTGAGCTTCCACTGCCAGTGAGCGCACCCCAGTAATGTAACAATCACGTGAGACGGGTCATGTGACTGTCTTTGGCCAATCGGGTGGCACACTTGTCAAAGCTGCAGTCGCTTCAAGCGCAACTCTGCGAAGCAGCAGAAGCCAACTGCTCTCGTTTATCTACTACTAACTGGATTTGTGGCACAACAGACCCTGTATCACTTGTCGATCACCCGCTCAATCCTTTTTCACTTATAAACAAGACTGCGAAACCCACTCCTGGAGTTGGTAATTCACCCTTTTTATTATTATTATTATTAGACATTTTTCTTAAATGTTTTTTAAAGAAACTCTTTTCGCAAGCTGGACGTTTCCGTCCTCTCTGGTACATTTGCTTCACTTTCTGTCATGCTTGGCTTCTCAAACAAATTATAGTAGCAAATATTTTTAGCAGCACTTGCAAAGAGGTATCACAATACTTAAGGAACCATCATCCAAATCCATTTTCACTGTTTACACAAATTTGACCTTTGCGCTAATTACTTTCACGATGATAAATCGAGCAAAGCGGTGGGAAGAAGATGGAATGCATCACTTTCTAACCCTGCGAACACACACACACACACACACACACACACACACACACACACACACACACACACACACACACACACACACACACACACACACACACACACACGCTGACAGGATTTCTTTATGCTGATCAAAGCTTTCACAATTAGACAAACTGTGATAACGCCATTTATGCAGTGGGGAGATCCATAGCAATTATGCTTGGAGGGCATTTCTCTGCTGCAAGGCGGCGAATGCTGCTTAAGCTTAACACAGACATCGACCAACAACTGGACAGGAGATTTGCTGCTCATGTTGGGGAGTTGGCAGGGTGAGGGTGCCTCCTAGATGGCTCCTGTCCATTGCATTGAGCAATTCATGTAAGAATGAGACAAAGATGTTTGTTGAAATTAAAAAAGGGAAGGGGGTCTAATACCTTTTTTGGGTCATCTTGAGAATTATAGCTATTGTCAATAATTTTCAAAATGTTGGTTTTCACCAAGGGGCAAACTCTGCCTGCCAAAAGTGAAGCCCACACAGAAGTGGCAAAAATTGCTTTCCCCCTCCCATCCACTAGGAGGAGCAAATTCCTATTGACTCCCATGTATAAAATTTCCAACTTCATAGCAGATAAATGTTTACCGCCTAGTTAAAAAAAGAAATTTCAAGTTTTAGTTTGCCAGCATGACAACAATAACTGTCACAATAACGACAATAATTAGGTTAGTGTCCTTTTGATTGACAAGTAGCAGATGAGCATTCAGCGCTAGCAGCTTAACCCCTATATGCTCCAGGGAAGGCCTCAGCCTTGGCCTCACGTTAAAAGTGTTACAGCCTAGAAGGCAGAGTCACTCAACTATGGTTTTCTGGTTGAAATTACTTGCCAACCTTCAGTTATCTCCGTTAGCTCATAGAGACATCAACTCAGAGTTTGATGGGTGTCAGTCATCTACCTCCACCCTCACAGCCCCGTTCCCATCTCCATTTTTGTATTTTCCGGGAGTGATGAGACGCGTGACGCGGCCAAGATGGCGGTTATGGGAACACCCCACTGGGTTTTCGTTCAGCGGGGGGTTCGGTCATCTTATATATTTACATTCAGTGGTCTTCACCAAATTCACTTCTGTACTGCTTTTAAAATAGTTTTTCTGTCACATTTTTTGATGGTTACCAAAATAGAATTACAGCCATTTTATAAGTTCCAAAGCCTTTTAATGTTTGCTGTGTCTCTCTTTTTTTTGTTCAAGACCTCACTACTCACGATGGAATATTGTCAATTAACTTTGGGTCCAAATTTTCACTGATGGCAGCTTAATTAATACTAGAAGTTGGTCAGATTTAATAGGTTTAATGGACTTGAGGTCTGGGGAGGTGATATTTTGTCATACTTAGGCCTTATGGCATTGCTAAATGACAAAATTGTTCTTGGACATTTGGATGAGTTTCTCTGGGAGGTATCTTCTTTAGTCATGACTGTGTTCCAAGATTACTCCCTGGGCAGAGATCCCCCCCGTGCCCACCCCAGCCCCCCAGCAGTCCAATACCTGGACTCAGAATATCAACCTTTGTGTCTCCTAAAGGGAAGTGGCTTCTTTGCTGCCCTTCTTCACACCACCTTCCATAAGTCCACTGCCTTTTTTGAGCTGCTGTTGCCTGTTTACTGCAGCTGAATAAACTGTGGTATGATTATGTTGCTTGCTGGAGTCTTTTTCACAGTTGCATTTGAAATGGATTGTGGGGGATTAACTTCATTTTCTTGGCAAAGGGGTTCTTTCCAAATTTCTATCATACAAAATTAATAACTATCATAAAATATGAAACAAAATTTTAGGCCAAAGCTGTAGTTCTTTAGGATTCCTGGTAAAGTGTCATCACACACAGATAGACTAATAACTGCTCATGTATGTAAAGTTGCTAGTGATTATCCATGAAATTATTAAGTCTTCTATTGCTTCTGTCCTATAATCCTGAAGATCATCACATCCCCTCCCGCCTTCCTTTCATCCACCTCCTTGGTGCACAGTCACGCCTGGTGCAGCAGGAGTCTATCAACTTCTCTGTTGCTCAGATTAGCTCATCAGGTTCTCAACTGTCAGCCAAATCTTAAATTTATCTTCTGCTTAATTAAATCTATTTACGTTGTTTTCTTCCAGAAAGTTGATCCGTGTCTCAGGATTCACGTTGGCCTGAGTTTTGCTGCGCTTTCATTCCCTCTGCGGCATAGTTATGACATCTGCTCGGTCGCCCGTTTCCCTCCGCTGTAATTCTCAGCCCTGCTGTCTTGGATCGACGCAGCATTCCCAGATGTGGTTACTCGTGCTTTTGCACTTATTTTGTTTGCAAAACTTGAGTTAATTAGAATCAGCAGCAACAGCAATGTAACGTGTGCGTGTTTGCATCGATAACTGCTCCATCTGTGGGGCTCGTAATAAATGCACAGAGATTTGTATCGGTGTGTCGCCTGCGTCTGGTAAAGAGAAATTTGGGCCTTTTCTGATACAGTCAATGGCAACCTCTTTCATCTCTGCTCACTCATCTCATCATTGGACAAACTCTCTCTCTCTCTCTCTCTCTCTCTCTCTCTCTCTCTCTCTCTCTCTCTCTCTCTCTCTTGTTTTTGCTCTTTCATTGTGGTCCAGCACATTGATGCTACAGATATGAATCCCTTTCCAGCAGCAATTCGCCTGATCTTGTGTTTGATACATCAGAAGCAATGACTCTCTTTTCTGATTCCAGCAGCAATAAAATACAATATTCCTTTTAACGTGCCTACAGATAGAGCCGGTTTTTTCACCGCTCCATATGATATCTGACAGATAAAACCAATCTTTGTTCTCATGAAGTGCAAACTGAAAAAATAAACTGAGTTTCCCTCCACGGCGGCTGCAGAGTACACAGTGCCATCTAATGAGAGTTCAGGATATTTTCTAAAATGAATGTGCCTGCCTCGATTCACTAGAGCCGGCCTGTCTAATTTGCTGAGAACGATGCGGCTAACCAACCGTTGGGTGGCTAACCCGGAGCTGTGCACAAACTGAATCATTACACCTGAGCAGACAATGAGAGGCACCATCCGATGGGTGTTTTCTCTGCCTTCAACAAGCAGGATCACTGTCTGACTGCCTGTTTTCAGATGCCTTTAATGCTCAATAGCCTTAGCTAATGAAGCATCAATTGCTCCGATAAACGACAATCCAGGAAATCCTGGTTTTGCACCGCTGCCTAATTGGGCCTCTTAAAGGAATTTCATTTTATTGTGTAAGCTGTAAATAATCATTGTGTTGTTGTAGACTGCTTTGTGAGCAGCTTCTGTTTGGAGATAACAGGATTGATGAGCTAACAGCTAGTCTGAGTGAAATATAAAGTGTATTGCTGCCATCTTTAAACAGCTCTATTGCATTATGCTTTTATGGTCATTTAGAGCTGGACGATATAGAAAAAAAGCTTATCGATTTAAAAAAACATATTGATTGATATCAATAATTATTGAAAACTATATAAAAAATGTAGAAACAATATTTCATTAATTTATGACAAAACAAGTTGGTTGTGTTACCAGACTTAGTTTTTATTGATTCTCTGCAAATTTTGGATGATTTCCTCTCCTTGCTGCAACATATTGTATGAATCACATTGCTGTCTGTTTAGGTTTGAGAGGGGATGGCTTGGTGACAGAGTGTGCCTGGGTCTGTGTTTTTGATTGGTTGGGTCTAAGTAATGACTCTAGTAAGAAGCTACCAATTAGGCTAAAATGGAAAAAGAAAGGAAACTTTTTATTGAAGATTTTATTGATCTATTTTTTTTCTATTGCACCACACGTCTATCAATCGAGATATATCATTAATGAATTATTGTCCAGCCCTATTGTCATTTCACTTTTATCATAGCTATATAGATTAAATTGTCAGTTTTCTTTTTAATTTAAAGCACAAACATTTGAGATGCACCTAAAAAAATCTTTGGCAAGGTATTTTTTGTGATTGGCTTAATTGGTGAAATTGAAAATGTTTTGATTTTCCGGTCTGAGAACTGGCTTTGGCTTAGTGCTTCAATGTTCAGTATATCCTGTTGCCTCCTGCTCTTCAGCACCTTGCATACTTGCTCTTCATTAACAGAATCTCCCATAAAGCCCTTGTTTTCATTCAGGCCTTTGTCTGATTCTACTCTTTCCTCTTCATATTTTTCCAGGTTCTCTGATGTTTAGTTCGTATTGAGCCCTTGTTCTTTTTCAAGCTTTGTCCAGCTGCCTTAAGCCCAGTTCACACTGTGCATTTTCAGCTGTAGCAAAGGACTGCTTCATGCCACACTGTGCAAACTGTAGAGAGGCAGCACTCTACACGGCCCAAGATTTCAACGGGTCAAATGTCTCACTCTAGAGGACACACTAGCATCTCAAGCATATACGTCCCTAAAAGCTGACAGATACCCAAGATGGTATAAAGAGGAAAGAGATGAAAGCTTATTTTATTAGACTCTGAACTTATCTCCAAAAAGGAGTGCTCCACATATTCCTGCATGTAGCCTTCATTGTTGTTAATGTTGCTAATGCTACTCTCACATTGTAATCTCTTCAGTAGCTTTTCTGAGTAACTCCCTGGGTGTATTTTCATTGGTCGATTGCAAACAGGAGTCATACGTTTTCTGACATTGCTTGAACACTGTTGGAAGCTGGATTTGGTGTTGAGAGTTCTCAATAAGCTGTTGCTGGGCCGGTCACTCTGGACGGCCACACACCAGCAAATCATCCTCATGCTCGCAGTTTTTTGCCGAGAAACACAAACTCAGTGTTAACCGTGCACTAAACAGTAACAGTGTATTTTATGAGTTTTAGGACAACAGTTATCAGTTGTGGCGTTGGATTCATTTGGACGAGTCGCTTTGAGCTTGTCAGATTGTTCTCAAATGGCCCAATTCCAGATTGACCTTAAAGCAAATTCTAAACCTGGCTATTTGGCACAGGAAGTTCTTCATTTTGCTGATGATGTCAATTCTTGGAAATAACAATGTAACAAAAGAAGTTGACAGTGGTGTTTATAAAATAATGTTCACATGAAGAAAACTGAAACGTTTAAGGCAACAAACATGCTTTGGAGTTGGGTTCATTTGAACTTGTTAGTCCGGTGAGTAAGAGGCTGATGATTTACACGTTTTACACAAAGATGATTCAATATTGGCAACTACGGCTGGGCGATAAATCAAAAATGTATCGTTATTGAAATTTCTGACTCTAACTGATATGAATAAAAAATGAAAAGATGTGTGTAGGTTGGCGACGTTCATGTTCCTTTAAGAAGCTGTACCACCTCGAGTCACATGACAACGTGATTCAACGAAATACACGTGACAGCTCCATCTAGAGGACAACTTTTGTTTTTGCGCATACATGTAGTTATCGTCCATTTATCGTTATCGAGGTACCGTGATATCGGCCACGTCGCCCAGCCCTATCGGCACCCTATTAACACTTTAACCTACTTATGACCTTTGACCTTAAATGAATCACAAAACACAGCTAGCATAATTAAGAGAGCTAACTTTATTTTAAAAGGCTGCAAAATGTTTCTTTTCTTTTTAGTCGTATGTGGTTAAAAGCATTCTTCCATTTTCCATTAGTTGGGGATTGCTCAGAGCAAACAAGAAAACAACAGACCCCACCCAATCAGCCAAAAAGTTATTCACACTTTTCCCTTCAGGTAAAACAGCAAGCAGCCCTCAAAGCCATAACAAGTTTGAACTGAACTTAACGCTCTGATTTCTCCAAGAAATGAATCCAAAACATCTCGTTTAACTTGGTAGAAAGTTGCGTTCCACGGAAAGGTCTGGAGGGGAACTCCCACCACCGAATCAAGATCTTTTGTCTGTCCTAATCACCAACCGATAAAGTGGAAACCCTTCCCTCTGGTGGGAAACGAGACCAAAGTTGCAGCCATTCCTTTGTTAGCCGCCTCTGTCGGCCCAGGCTGATGAAATTGAGGCTTGAATTTACTAATGAGAAATCAATGAGAGCACGGCAAGAACCCCAAGGCTCCCTTGGTTCTGCCTCGTCATTCTTTTACTCCCTTCACACACACACACACACACACACACACACCCTCTGTGCTCCCGCCTGGCTCCCTTTATCCTCAGACTTTCGCCTTCACACTGTGGTGACTTTTTGACACATTTCTTAGAATTCTGTTCTTCTTTTTTTTTGGTGTGATAAACATCATACGTCTCTCTGTGACTTAAAGATCAGAATGGCTTGTTTATTTTACTGGCTCTTTTTCGCTGCGGAAACTTTGAGGGAGTGTGTGTGTGTGTGTGCGTGCTCATGTGCTGGAAATGTTGTCTAAGCTGTGATCCAGCTATCTGCGCCCTGCACCGTACTACATCTCCAAACTAAAAGACATATTTTTTGAAAGAAAATTGCTTTTGCTGAAACAAATCACCCAACTGACAGGAGGAAACTGCCAACAGAGACCCCCCCCCACTCACCCACGAGCTATTTAATGCCATGCTTTGTGCTGTGTCACAACCTTCAACCATCTTCAGGTCTCAGTTCCTCTTGAATGATCCAAATCTGGAGGAAAAAAAAGGTTTAATTTGATGGATTTGAGTTGTTTTTGTGCAACAGTTGAGGAGGAAAGATACAGAATAGCCCAAGGTTGGCAAACAAATTTAATATCCACCCTGTGTTTACACTTCATACTGCAACACCGTCTGCAAGACTCACCCTTGAGGGATATTAATTATGAATACTACAACACTGACACTATGATCGGCCTTATTTTTCTTCTCTTCTCTCCCCTAGGTAAGCCAAGAATCCCTCTTCTCTCATTACAAATGTGGCTGCAGAAGCGCCCCTGCAGTTATCCTGAGTAACGTATGGCCTTTTTATATATCAGTGAATGTTGCATCTGCTCTGGGTCATTATTTAAAAGATGCTTTTTTTGTTGATTGTGTTTTATGGCTGATTGGAGTCAAATTAAATCCTTATTTGCAATGTGTTTGAGAAAAAAAAACACATGGAAGAAAGCAGCACAAGATGTGATTCATGTGATAAATTGCAGATAATTTTCAGTTTGTTGCATCGGCATTGGTATTCTGCTTTGGATTTCTTCAGAAGAAAAGGTCAACGCTTTTAAAATTGGAATAAAACCTTAATGTTCCTACTTGTATTTAAAAAAATAGGTCAAAGTACCCATTTCATTTAATTAAAGGTTGAATATAGAACACCAACACTATGGCGACACCTAGTGTACATAGGTGGTATTGCAACAACAGAAAACATTTTCCAGCCATCGGGGTGTTGGTTCACTGCTGATACGTTAAGTGACCAGCCAGCACCATGTCCAGTGATGAATCGTACAGGATAAGGACTCATTTCTGCTAATAAGTTTATTTTACAACAGTATTTACTGTTAGAACATCTTCTGGGCTCAGAATCAGCTGCTTGACTTGTCGAGTCTGCCTTGCCAAGCGGACATATTACCGCAACGGTGCCCTCTAGTGGCTGGTAGATGTAAACATAAACTTAGTGTCTTGCCGTCAAAATCTAATTATCATTATATATTTTTTTAAATATAGCTTTTAAAGGAAAAACTGTACATTCATTCTGCACACCTCTAAACACCCTGTGGAGTTATTGTTTTTTTAAATATAGATTTTTATTAAAATGTTCCATATTCAACATTTAATTATCTCATCAGGGATTTCCCCACATCGGAGTTGTTTAGAACAAAGTACAGCGCAACCTCGTAAACAAGACACCAAAAGTTCACTAAAGTTACCAAAATCACTTTCTGTAGAGGATATAGAGTCAGTTTCTCTACACAGGTCACAGTATTTGTTTTATTTCCTGCAAACCAATTCTATAAACACAACAGTTATGATTTTTGAATGCACTTTACCAATCTCTGATTGGTATTTGTTAAACCATTTAGAGTCCATGAACTCCTACCAGTTAACTCAAAAGAGATGACGATGTTTATGAACAGCATTTCAAACTGATTTTATGACGTCCGTTGGAGACGAAGACTGGAAAGACAGCTTTAGGTTTTCTTCTATTCACTTTAAATAAAACACACAAACAGTGATGAGTTAAAGACAACCTGCTAAATCACGGCATACACTGTGCCACTTTTTTAGTCGTAGGATTCTATTCCATCTCAAAATGTATGACTTCCTGGCAGGGCAAAGGTCACGAGTCATGTTCTCACCCAGTCCTCGGATGTGATCTAACTTCTCACACTGTAAGTGTGATAGAAGCACGTTGGAGCTAAAAATATGCTAAGAATAGTAGTTTAAACGCAACACATTAGACCTTCTAGGCCAAAAACCCAGAAGAGCTAAGACTGTTGTAATGGTGCGTTCACACCGGCCATAAAGTATGCGTCAAACAACGCATACTTCATGCCGTTTTTGACATCTATATATTTTTGACATTGACGCAGCTTGCGTTCGGGGAGGGGAAGGGAGGAAAGAGCGCATGCGCGGCTCTCTGTTGCCAGATGTTTGTAACAATGGTGGATCCTATCAAGACAATGGCGGCATAAACGTTGAAAAAACACTCACCCGACACGCCGAGTTCTCCAGCAACCTTCCTCCAAGCAAGGTCCTTTTTATTCCGATCTCGGTAGGCGTAGCAGGTCGGGTCATACAGTTCACGACGATTACAAACAGCTACGATCAGTTTGTCCTCCATAGCTGAATGAATTCGCCTTCTTCCCTCGCTCTGCTGTGACGTATCAACTCGCGCTCTGATTGGTTGACGCTTGTAAAGCGATGCAGAAAGTTCAGCTAGCTGAACTTGCTTGACGTTTGCGTTGCAAGCTTGAAAAGCGTGAAAAGTATCAAGCTTTGACGCGCCCAGCGCTCACAAAGCGACGCAAGGACTTTCACGCAGCTCTGACGCGCCTTACCATAGACTTAACATTGAAACTTGACGCTGGCGACGCATACTTTATGGCCGGTGTGAACGCAGCATAAGGCTATTGATTTTTGTTTTCCGTGAGGCTTGCTGTAGTTGTAGGGGTTTATGGCGGTTGGAGAAGGAAGATGAATGAAAGGAAGTAAATCATGTTTTGGGATCCATGTTATTTGACATAAACAGCAAATGCGCTTTATTGACGATCCTTGCCGTTGTGTGTGTGTAAAACTGTAAAAATAAAAACGATGACATGTATGGACATGGGAGTGGCTGGGCAGACATGTTGGTACATGCGCTGTGTGAGCGGTTCTGGTACACGTGGGTCGTAGCGCTGCTTCAACATTGCAACACCATCAAGAGGGACCAGCAGAATTTCAAACATTTTTAATTTTTGTGTGAATACACGATTGCTGATCGGCGCTGATTGTGAGGTGTTAATCGGCCTTTCGTTACCCACTGTACTACATGATGAATGATGCAAAGCTCCCCTGGACCTCAAAGATTCTCACGATAGGAAAATTAGCTCAAAATGGGCCAAAACCATTTAGTCCATGAGTGTTGTTTTAAGCAAACATGACCTTTTTGTTTAATATTTTTTCTTTTTTTGTTGTTTTTTTCAACTTTTTTAATAAACTTGTTTGCTTTTGTTACTGATTAATTAAAAAAATCGAATTGATTAAAAATGTAAGCTTCAAAACACTTGCACAAGCGATCAAATATGGCTGCTCACATTTACATTGATGGCTGTTCTCTTTGAGTCCATCTTCACCTTCAAAAGAAAGCTGTACTTTCCTCTGATGCATCAAAGACTATGACTGTGTCATATTATGGTATGGCATTATATACATTTTATATTTATATAAAAGTCCATGCCAAAGGTCAATTTTAACAGAACAAATGAGCTTAAAATACTTAAAACACATTTGGTTCATGATATGTTTAATTCTGTAGAATGTATATTAACTTATTTATTTAAGTTTTGTTGACTTTAACTCCACTAACAGTTATAGGATACTTTGAAAATGTTATTAAAAGGAATAAACTATTAAACAAACCCATATTATTTGCTTATTTTAAAACTGTTACTTTTTTTTCCTATAAATGATTCTATTAGTAAAAGTTGGCATGTTTCAGACAACAGCAGCCATAAAATACAAATGTAAATGAACATGTAAGGTAAAATAACAAAAAGGTTCCATGATGCAGATTTCTATTTATGTTAAAAATATACACACAAAAAAGAAAAAATCAGATGTTTTTTTATCTGCTTTTTGAATGTCAGGCATGTAGATTCTCTATTTTGATGCAAAACGGGAAAAAAAAGCCAACAACACATGTCAGATTTCTGACAGATTGGTCCCCAACCTGCTAATTGTCCTGAAAGCGGTCGTTTCCTTACAGAACGGTTTTCCAACAGGCTGACAGCACGCCAGTCAAAAACCTTACATGACAATTGAAAGAACCCAGAGAAGAGCGGTGAAAATCAACTGTCCTCTCGTTGTTCCTATCAGCAATTAATTCATACCTGACGAACATTTGAACCTCACTGCTGCTTTTCATGTTTTGCTCCAATTACCCAGCCATTTGAATTGACTGATGTTTACACATGCACACCCACGCAGAGTTTGCTCTTTTTATTATTTCTTATTCCCTCCAGTTTTTGACATAAACCTGTGTTCTCTTTAGTTTGTGTTGTTGTGTCTGACATCAGGTGGTTTCTTTTTCTAGTTTATAAAGTGATCCTTTTAATAGTTTTACGTTTCTTTGACTGGCAGGCCAACTCCTTGGTAGCATATTTTAGTATCGAAAGGAGCACTGATGTTTACCTTTGCCCAGAAGGTTAAATGAAGTACAAAAATGCTTTAGTGGTAATATTAAAGTGACACAAAGCAGTTTTTAAGACTTTAACCAATTCCTTTAAGAGTGGGGTTCAGTGATTGTGTAGGTAGCAACTTTAACAACTTCACATGCTACAGCACTCTGCTGCCCTCTGCTGACCAGAAACAGCACCTAACATTTGTGTGGAGTGGGTAGGTGCCCTCGGGGGCGCTCTTTACCAGCTTAACAGCTGTTAGCTATTTTCTGTGTCGGTAGCTAATCCATCATGGTGTATTCTGAAAGTAAAAGTCATTATTGGAAGCAAAGAGCTAAACCTGAGTAAACATTGGCCTACACTCATTTGAGGAAGCTAAAGGAGGCTATGAAATTAATACTCTGCTCACCTCACATGGACTCACACTGGCTAAATAAACAAAGAAAGTTAAAAAAAAACAAACAAACAAAACAATTTAGTCCTCATATTTTAAACAGTTTACCAATAAAGTTAATGCCGCGACCTGGAGGTGAAATACAACCTGCACAAAATTACATGTCAGTCTGACCAGTCCCCAATGCACAATTAAGTTGTCAGAATATCCACAAAATATCCAGGTTTCAGAACCGAGACCAGACCAGCTTCAGGGGGAGGAGAACGCCTGATATTTCAAGTGGGCTACTTTCTTCCGTTTGCAAGAAAAATCTTGACATCAACTAATCTGCAGCTGAGACATGAAAATGCAATTAATATAATCAAAGAAGGGTTTGGTGGTATTTATCATAAGGAAATGACAATATAACATGGTTAAAAGCTCCAAAAGGTGGATTTTTCATGATATGGAACCTTTAAACATTTATTTGACTAGGAAAAATAATCCATTGAGATTAAAATCTCTTTTGCAATGAACTCCTAGCCAAGATAGCAGCTAAACACAGTTCAAAATCAAAGATGTACAATATATAAACAGACAGAATACAACAATGATAGACAGTTAGAAGGTACATAATTTCATGACTTGCTAAAGATGCAGCAGAACAACACAAAGTATCATCTGCATGAAAGTGGTGTACTTATTAACTATCTTTTGACACAAGTCATTTATATAAATCATGAATAAAATAGGGCCTAAAATGGAACCCTGGGGGACACCTTTTTTCACAAACAAGAAGTCTGAAGACACACCCTCTACCTGAACTCTGTGTTTGGCCACTCAAGTAGTTGCCAAAAAACCTGTTGGGTTTTTGTGGACTATCCAACATCTACCAGTCCTTGAGACAATAGTGATTTACTGTATCAAATGGTTTTGAAGATCTATGACCAATGCCACACAATGTTTCTTAGCATCAATAATATAGTCATTCAACACCTTCATAGAGGTAGTGACAGTACTAGCATTAGCCTGGTGCGCTGCACAACCAGTAGGCTTTGATCACTGGACCCCAGGGACCTGCTGGGGGTGTAGGGACTGAAAATGAATGTATGATGGTGCTTGTCCATGTAAGGCCCTAAAAACCAGAACCAGAATGAACTCTGTAGTTAGAAGTTTGGGTCAGCCAGAACTTGTGCTAAAATGGAAGTAACACCCATACCTTACCGTTTACCTTACTTACACAAAAACTTAAGTAAAAGAGAGACAAAAGCATTCAGGACTTGGTCATTGGACTCACAACATCACTCCTAAGCTCCACAGTCCAGACATTGTCTCAAATTTCTGGCCTTTTTTGACTTTTGCACAGGTGTTAAAGCAACAAATGAGCAAAGTTCCACATGCACGCTATCAATTTGGTGCATCCTTGAGAACTGAGAACCCTCACAAATGTGCGTCTTCAATTTGGGAACATTTTCTTAAGCGTTCTCAGATTCCTTATATAAGTGGTAAAGCCCTGGTTGTCTAGTTGCTGGAATTTTGATGATTCGAACTTAATTTCAATTAGTTGAAAAGTATAATGAATACAAGACAACTTTGGTGTCAAAAATGTGGACACATTAACACCTTTTTAAGACAAAACATATTGTTTGCAATTTTGCTGTATTTCACGCATGACCTGGTTATATTTACTTTCTTGCTTAAGCACTGTACGTACCAATTCTAAACAATTCCAACCTAAAATTAGCATATTTCCTTGCAATTTTGTCTCAAACTAATCTCCAACAGTCTCGTATTTATAACTTATGCCTGTTGATTCATACGTGAGGTCAAAGTTAAAGCAGCTGAAATAATTTACTCAACAAGTGGAGTGAAAAATGATTCATAAATCTGACAGAATAACACACGAAAATGCTTTGACTCTTAGAAACTCACTTTTATTTCTCAGGATGGAAATGTGAGAGCTCGTGGCAGACATCCTCCAGCTTAAGATTTTTTTTTCGTCTTCTGTTTTTGTTTCTGAATATAAGTGCACGTTGCGTTTTCTCTTTGCCTGCAGGCTCTTAGGGCTGTAAAGACTGTAGTCCCTCATGCACCGCTGACAGCAGAAAGCGTTCCGATTACAACTTTTGTATATGTGCTTTTCTTTTCTTTTTTCTCCTATGATATTCACTTTCCACTAGCTGGCTGTGTGCCCTCAGGGATGGCAGTGATGCTCTTTGAGTTGAGCCTACAGATTTGGGCCAGACTCAAGTATCCAAACAACTTGGTCTCAAGAGATTTCCTTTGGTTGTTTTTGATTTTTTTCAGTTTTTTGGCAGCATTTATTGTTTTTAAAAGAAATAAAGCTGTTTAGTGACTCTTCAATCTTTAATTTAATGCTTTGCTGGGATTGAATCACTGTGAATTATGATTGTGTGGCTTGTTTATGCTGACTGTGCATTATTGGGTTTCAATCAAAGCATGAAACTGCCTTGTTTCCTTGAATGTGGCAACATATTGATTTTATTTCTTCTTTTCTTTCTTTATTTCTGCCATGCATGACATGTTTGAGGCTGTTATTGATTAAAATATATAATTTCATTTTTTTCCAGAAATCTGATTAAATTCTTTTAATGCAGCCTAAACTGGAAACAGTTTTGAAAATTAGAATAAAAGGTAAAAGAAAAGTAAACGGCAACATAAGCAAAGCAGGAAAAAAAAGAGAAAACCTAAAAAAAAACCTTGAAACTAATAAAACTGCAAAAAAAGTTTTTTTTTAAATCTTTTAATAACCCCCAGTAACAATTAAGAGTGTGCATTTTAAATTTAGTTGATTCTTATAGTTACAGGAAACCCATCAGGGTTGAACGTGGCCTATAAACTCGTTTTGGCAAGAATGAGCAGCACACCCAGGTTTAGCAAAAGGCAGCTACTGTGATGGTACTGCTGGTAGTTTGATTTCATTCATTTTCCAAGTCAGGACAACAAACAAGTACATGGCATTGTGAGATCACCTACTTTTATTGATATCTGTTGCATTGTGATTGACATCTGCCTAAATTTCAAACATCAGCTTTATAAGAATTGAACAAAACATGTTGCATGTGTAAACCATAGACATGAATACGTAGATGCCCAATTGAGCGCTGGAGAGCGTAACAATGTCGCCGCCATATTGGATGGGTCCCTCACTCTCCAAACCCAATTGGACTTAATGTAGAGTAAGCAACTATGCCCATTTTTTTCTACAGCCTACGGTTGCAACAATGGCGTACTATTGAAAACAGATCACATGGGACTTTTCTGGGACTTTTCTAGCCTACCTGTTGGGATTTTATATTTAATTTTTTAAATTTATTTTATTTAGTCATATTTTAACTATCATACCATACCACATGTCTTTTTTTTTGTGAAAAAATATAATATGTGTTTTTTAGTTGGGTAAGCACCTTCCTCAGTAGAAATAAATGCACTGGGGGCGAATGGAGACCCATCCAAGATGGCGACCGGCCACTACAGCAGCTCCAATAGGCAGCGCCAGTCAACGGGGCGTCTGCGTATATGATGTGTAAGAACTAAGATCAAAGACACGTTAAAACTGCCTGTAGATCATTAGGGGTACCAGTGGTAATCATCCAGTGTTTCCCCTATAAATCTTTCCAGTCGTGGTGCTAGCTCACCTCCATACTGTCCGTGCGAGGGGTAGCGCTCTTTGTTATATAAAAAAAAAACATATCTGCATTTTGTAGGCGTGGCGCTGGAATTTGAGCCGTGGCGCTGCGCCATGGTAAAGCCTATGGATGGGAAACACTGCCATCTGTGGCAGATTATGGTCATTATGATAACCACATACCTATTTCTCTTTTTTTTCCTACATCCAGGAATGCAGACTAAAAGAAAAACTCAGATAAACAGCTGCTGTATGAAAACTGAAAGGCACATAGGACAAAAATACTTAAATTTTAAGCGTCAGAAGGCTCTGATGGTCACACATGTTAATTTTTATGTTTCTGCGGTGCTTTATGTACGAGATACGACACGTTAAAGATACCCTTTACTTCCAGTTTTTTAGCATGAAATGTTTGAGCTAAAATCTCATTTGAAGTCTATGAAAGCTTGAGTTTGCACCTCTACATTCTGAGGGGATTTGAGAGAAAATCGTATATCCTACTGCTGTGAGAGAGACAGCAGGTATGTTTTGATGCATGATTTGTAATTTTTTGCTGAAAGCCATGCAAAAACAAATATTGTGACAGAATAATGAAAAGACTCTTAATAAACCAGCTTTCATACTTGAATTCTCCATGTAAAACCCAATACGAAAGCTGTTTTTTAAACTTGTTTTGGGCTGGTAAAATCACATTCAGCTAAAAACGTCAAACATAACAATGCAGAAAATTAACGTCATATTTTTTAAGATCTGTTTTCTGATTCTCTTTGAGCCTGCTCTGACCCTCATGGAGTTTTCCAAACTAGACACGTAAGTGGTATTTTCACAGTGCGTTACCCCATAGCTACCATATAAAATATAAAAGATGTCCCCTGTGATGCTGCAGCTTCAAGCCATGTCTAGAAATCAAACACATCAAGGAAAAAACTCTCGTATTCTGCCACTTGGTAGCCTGTCAAGAAAAAAACCCCTCGACAGGCAGGGTTAAAAACAAAAAAAAAAGGAGATATATTTCCTGTCTTGGACAGTTTCAGGGTGCTGCACCTTAATTCAAAGTCAAAGTGAGGAAGTGGTGGATTTAAAGCCCTGGCCTCAACATGATAAAGGATTGAAGTGAGAGCAGTAGAGATGCTGGAAAGAGAATTGGTAGATTTTTTTTAACAACCCTCATTCTCTCCTAATGTAAGACTCCCATTGCAGAGACGGAGAGCACATGTGAGGAATGGATGATGAGCTTCCAAACGCTGTTGCACAGTCAGTTATTCCTCAGAAATGTTGCGAAGCCCATCAGTTCAAAGCCGACGTTGGTGAACTCTTGGCCTTGCATGGAACAATGGGCTCAACAGGGAGATATGATGGACCCCTTATACCAGCTCTCCAGGGATGGATACACTTATAATATCATGTTGGAGTTGAGGTTCTCTAGTTTAATGAGGAAAAAAAGAGTTTATCCAATTTTTATATGAATTTCAATTAGATTAGATTAAAACCCAATAAAGTTTTGGGTTTCTGAATTTTCATACTTGAATGGTTCCTTCAGTGCATCTACTGTGAATAAATCCCCATATTTATGCCTTCTGGCCTAAATTAATTTGCACAGTTTGTTCTGGATCAGTGGTTTACATATCAGGAGCATAAATTTGAGGATTTGGATTGATGTGAAACCAACTGAAATGTGCTGTAAACACATGGAAAATCTTTGGTGGTGATGTGAGAAAACATCTGGAGAGGGCCCTCCCCTCCTGGAGGGGGCCATTGGCTGTCACACTACTGCTGACCATAGACATGAATATGTAGATGCGTCATTGGGCACTGGAGAGTGTAACAGCGTCGCCACCATATTGGATGGGTCCCTCACTAGCTAAACAGAACTAGAGTCTAAACAGAGTGAGCAAGTATGCCTGTTTTTCATCTAGGCATCTGCTGCAATGAGTGAGCATCTATATAAAGTTTCTCTTGTTCCTGAATACAAATATTTTTTCAAGTATTTGTTCAAAATAAGTATTCATAAAAAATACATTATTTGTGCATTTCCGAATACCATATTCGGGTTTGGCTCTACCCCTACATACCATACCATGTGTCTGACTTTGTGTAAAAGCTTAATAAAATGTGTTTTTTAGTTGGGTAAACACCATCCTCAGTAGAAATACTGGGGGTGAATGGAGACCCATCCAAGATGGCGGCCCACAGCTACGCCAGCTCCAATAGGCAGTGCCAGTACACGTCGCGTCTTTGTATATGATGTCTGTGCTGTTGACCACTAAACATTTTTCCTCTTCTGTCAGGACAGGACAGGTAAAAAAAAACATTTTCCTTCTCCTGATATTAACTTTTTAATTTCATTAACATAGGATGTGCTACTACTAGGTCATGCTGTTGTGTGTGTGTGTGTGTGTGTGTGTCCAGTGAGTCGTAGCAGACAGCTGCTCATACTGAGCCATGTTCTGTTGGAGGTTTCTTCTTGTTAAAAGGGAGTTTTCCTCTCCACTGTAGCTACATTCTTGCTTAGTATGGGGATTGCTGTAAAGTCTCTGACACAACAAGTCGGTGACTCGATGCAATCTGTTGGGTTCCTTATATAGGAAACTTTTCAGAGAAGCTTCCAAGAGGCCCATGGTCACTCTGGAGAAGCTGCAGAAATCCACAGCTCTGACTGGAGAATCTGTCCACAGGACAACTGAAGATCGTGTACTCCACAAATCTGGCATTTATGGAAGTGACAAGATGAAAGTCATTGTTGACAAAAAAAAAGTAAAAAGTCCTGGTTTCAGTTTGCCAGGAGCCATGTAGGAGACAGCAACCATGTGGAAGATGAGACCAAAGTTGAATGTTTGGGGTTAAATCCAAATTACTATATGTGGCAGAATCGACCTGAATACACCACCCCCACTCTGAAATTCAGCAGAGATAGGGAAGCTGGTCAGAAGTGATGGGAAGATGGATGGAGCAAAATACAGGGCAATCCTGGGGAAAAAAAAGAAAAAACTGTTGGAGGCTCCAACAAACTTTAGACTGGGAAGGAGAATCACCTTCCATCAATACAATGACCCTAATAATACTATAAAAGCTACAATGGAATGGTTGAGATCAAAGATTAGAATGGCCTAGTCAAATAGACCAAATCCCATTGAGCATCTCTTGTAAGAGTTGATAATTACTGTTCACAGATGTTCTCCATCTAACCTTAGCGACCTTGAGGCATTTTGCAGCAAAGAATGGGCAAATGTTTTCAATCTCTAAATCTGCAAGGCTGGTATAGACATACCCCCAAAAGACTTACAGCTGTAATTGCAGTGAAAGGTGCTCTATAAGGTATTGACGCCAACACCTTTTAGATTTCTATTTGCTTAAAATTTTGAAAACCATGTATCAGTTTCATTCCACTTCTCAATTATGTGCTACTTTGTGTTGGTCTTTCACAGACAAACTATAAAAAACATTTACGTTTGTGGTTGTGAAGATGTGTAAAAGTGCAAGGGCTATACTTTTGCAAGGCACTGTAGGTTGTCTGTAGGGTCTTCATCCACTGAAAAACAGGCCCTAAGCTTCTCTGAATGTGGTTTTAGTATCCTTCCCCTCTCCTTCCCCTTATATCATTGCGTAGATGATGTCTAACAGCAAAACCCATTAAAGTACTTTTTAAAGTAAGACCGATACCATGTCTATACCTTATGACAGCCATGTCAACCCCCCAAACAGCATTACATTTGTCACCCTTTCACTTGATGCAATCCCCTTGATTCAAATATCCAGAAATAGTTTTCATAAAAAACACCCAAGACACACGAATGAATCACCACCGCACACAGAAACAAGCACATTTAGTAAAAACCACTTGCAGATTTCTGTATAAAAGCACCTTAAATAAGTGCCTCATTTAATGTGGGCCTGTGTTATGCTGTTTAAAAGTCTTGGCCGTGGTTTAATAGGAATAAGTGGCTGCTGAGTGGTTTTCAGTGTCTGTGCAATAACTTCACATCTCTGTTCCTGGGAGACAAGTGAAGGTGTGATGTGCCAGCCATGCCTGTCTTCTCTTTCCCCATGCCTCCCTGTTTCTCCCCATCTCTTCCTATTTCTCCGCAGGCTAACTACAGAGTGACGTACCCCTCCCAGCCCACCCCTCCTTCCCATCTCTTCCTGTCTTAGCCTTCGCTGCTCTCCAACAGCCATGGCTTTCACGCACCGTAATAATCGCTGCCTCTCTCTTTCTCTCGGCCCATCTCCTTTGCAAGGTCACTCCTCTCCCTTTGTGGTGCCTCCCAAGTCGCACTCAAAAGGCTCATTCAGATCAGTTATGGGGCTTTTGTAAATATTTAGTGCAGCCATTTGCAGCGCACCTCATCATTTTCATTCACTATATAATTCACTGGAGGATTAACGTGCGCTTGTGTCGTGTCCTTGATGCTGAGATACAGCAGGGCTGTGAATTTTTTAACACTTCACTCACAATAAATACACTGGAAACATTGCTCTCTGGTTGACATGAAACCATTTTATTTGGCAGAATTACATACTTCTCCTCTATAACTGGAGGCAACTTTGTTTATTGAAGTAGGGATTAGTTTTGGATGCGCTAGTGTAGTAGTTTGTTCCTGTTTAAAAGGTAATGATGCAATTTTCAGTTAATTGGTGAAAGTTTACTTAGTCGTATGTATGTAAAGTTGTTCTGCAAGTCTCTACACTTGGTAAAAAGGTTTTTACAAGAGAGTTTCTTTGTGGATTAGAACCATGCTGTTTAGATTTATTTAAACTGAGGCCTAGCTTTAGGAAGACACAAATTAAAAAATGTTATTAAAACAATAAAAAAAGACCTGCAGTAAGCTAGTATACTAGAGATCATGCTGGGGTCAGGTCTAGAACAAATTTTCAAGTTGTAAGAATTCATAATGTCAGTTTTATTATTTTTATAATAATGGAGTCCTGTCATTTTCTCACATGTGCAGGTAGTTCACTCTTGGCCTGAAGTGAAATGAATATGCTTTTGGATATTAAGAGGCAGCAGTGGCTCGGGAAGGAGATCACGTTGTCCAGTAATCGGATGGTTGTAGGATTGACCCGGGCTCCCGGCAGAGAATTCTGCTGTTGTGTCCTTGAGCAAGACACTTAACCCACATTGCCTGCTGCTGGTGGTCAGAGGGACCAGTGGCGCCTGTGCTCGGCAGCCTCGCCTCAGGCAGTGCGTCCCAGGGCCGCATTGTAGCTCATCACCACCAGCGTGTGAATGAGTGAACGACTGTGTTGTAAAGCACCTTGGGGGAAGGGGTGGGGGGGGGGACTTTACATCAACTACAGGATATTTACCATTTAGAGTCTCCTGGAATTGAGCTGTTAGTGAATTTCCCCACTGTGGGATCAATAAAGTATATTCTATTCTATTATTGGGAGAGTTTAGTGTACTTTTATTTTGGAACCTAACATCTGATCTTTTTTTCTGTCACTGATTTGTGAAGTTGGGTCTTCTCCAGTAGGAAGTCTAAGTCTCCTCCCCTTACGGTTGGCTCATGGGTCCCGGAACAAAGAAAAAAAATAAATGGAAGTGAACGGGGCAATAAAAGTTATTTTTTAATCCGCTTTGCCTATATGCCCTGAATCATATGTTCACATATGTATCACATATGTTGTACTTCAATTTAAAGGTGTCCTAGAATGCAATTAATCAACAATCTAAAACAGAGCTTTGAGCCTCCAAAAAGCATAAGAACATTTTTTTGGCTTTCATCTGTCCCAGGAGCCCTGATACAGGCCATTCTAAACCCCCTTACTCAGGCCTTCAGTGAAATGAGCTGTTGACCCCTCCCACTTGGCCAGGACATGCTGATTGGTTGGTTTCCCCAGAAGGCCTCAGACACATGCAGGTTTGAGGAGGCGTGGCTCCCCCTTATGACGTGTTAAGGAAGGCTTTCTCAGAACAGGAGGTTTTCTCTCGCCTTTTTCAACTTTCTAATTTACATAAAAATAGGTCAAACACGGCTTTGACTTTTTGGCATGCTACTGTTGACCACCCAAGCTGTCTTATTCAACAACAACAAGGAAAATGTTGGTTTACATTCTAGGTCCCCTTTAAATGAAAAATTATAAGTTTCGACTATGTCTGTCATGTACTTTAAGATTTGTTAGCTTGTAAAAATTCGTAAATAAAGACTACAATTCAGACGTCGCATATCTCTTCTCCCCCAGCGTAGCTGCTACTTACCACGTGAACAGATTTATCGTGGTTTTCTCCGTGTTTAGTGTTCCTTTTTTTGTCCTGGAAGAAGGGTTCGAAGCTCACTAAACTCACAGCCATTTTTCTTCTCCTCTCCTCTGTGTCTGGTTTGATGACATCAATTTGGTGAGACAAACATTTGTAGTCCATTACATCTTTTCATACAAAACCTAAAATACCTTTTGCCGCCGGTCGAAAATAAGCGCTTTCTTGCCATCAAATTGTTTCATTAAAATTTATGGGCATCGTATGTTAAATCCATGGCTATAAAACGGGATCAGAAAATAACTTTTATCCGCTCATAGACTCCCATTCATTTTTTTGGGCAGTTGGGGACCAATGGTCCAGAAGTAGATGGGCGTGACTTAGACTCCCTATATGGACATTAATGTTTTGTCTCATTAATGTTTCTGAAACTACAGTTAGACCTTCTAATGCTCACTTTTTATTTTATTTAATTTTATGAGTATAAAGACCATCAGATTTGGTCCTAATGGCGAGCTATATTTTTTACTAGTATTTTTCTACTTATTTAGAGGTTTTAATTATTTTTAATGTGATTAAGTACAAATTTTCAAAGCTGCTTGTTGGCAAGAAAATTGTTGAATGACCAACAAATTTACATGAATGTTGGCTTGACCATCATTTTTGAAGTGGAGAGGGACATCAGCTCCAAATTCATGTGAATTTTGTCTTGGGAATGTATATGGTATTAAAATTACCATTTATGCTGTATTTAACAGAATTTGATGTAAAAGGTGTTAATTATTCTCTCAGAGTAAGATTCACCAAAAAATTGAGTTTTAGGGTTGAGCTACAAATAACCATAATAATTTACCTTTTTTCCACTAACTACATCAGGGGTCCCCAATCCTGGTCCTCAAGGGCCGGTATCCAGCAGGTTTTAGTTGTAACTCTGCTTCAACACACCTGATTTCAATTAGCAAGTGATTAGCAGGCTTCAGCAGAGCTTGATGAGCTGCTGCACAGGTGATTCAACCACTGAATCAAGTGTGTTTGAGCAGAGAAACCACAAAACCTGCTGGATAGCGGCCCTCCAGGACCAGGATTGGGGACCCCTGAACTACATAAACAGATTAACAATCATGACATCAGCAACAGCTTAGTGTGATGGTGGTTAAGTCTGTTTATAGTTTTTTTAAATTGTGTTAGCAATTATTTATAGATTAAAATAGTCATCTGTATTAGTCATCTCCAAGCATGTCTTTAAATTGATGATTTCTTTTTGCAGTTATGCTTTCACATAAATAAATGTTGAGAATGTAAATAGCAAGCTTTTGATACATTTTGTGTGTTTGTGAGGGTATTTCTATATCAGTTCTTTGCTGCTGGTCTGATACAAGTTCACACAGGCTCAATAAACGGCGTGACAAGCTGTGTCGAGCTGAGTGCTCTCAGCCAGTACAAGAGATTGGTTGATAGATAGATTTCACACTGGTAGCTCAAATTTCACATTGGCTTTTTGGCACGCTTGGTGTTTTGTAAAGGGGTGTAACAGGTGATTATTCCACTTGAGGTTTTATGGTATTATAGATGGTAGTTTGGCTGATGGTGGGAGGTAGCACATTTAAGGACTGTGGATGTACGCATAAAAAAAGGGCTGAATACATCTATGGACAAAGGTTTAACAAAGGATATAATGGTTGGGTTTTATGAACTTTGCTGTATCTGTGTTCTTAGAACTTTTGAAGGCTTTTAATGACAGTTGCATTCATTTAATGCAAGAATTCATTAATTAATATGTTGATTTTTGCATTTCTTGACCACTACATTTCACCCTGACATGCTTTTAATCAACATCTGGTCTAAATCCTGATACCTATCGTATCCATTAATCACCAACATTAGCTACGTTTACATGGGCACAAGTAATCAGAATGAACGCCCTATCAGATCAAAAATGCGTCGTGTAAACATGTCAATCGGAATTTTCTGATCTGATACGGCCCGACCTGAATAAAATGTCATTTAGATTGAGAGAGGTGGTTCCGATTGATGTCCATGTACACACCCATTCGGATTGTTGGAGTAAAATAATGCCCACTGTGCATGTGTGCAACTTCAGTGTGACGATTTTCTGCCTTTGCAGATGCACAAAACAAGTTGTGTGAGGTAAACAGAAGTGGTCTGTTGCGACACTACTTTTTTACTGGAAACACTACGGCAGCTCAATATTATTGAACGTCTCGATGGCCGAAAGGCTAGAAATGCCGAGTTATACACTCAAGTGCATCTAAAGATGCAGGAAGCGGGAATTCACCAAAGCTAGAGAATAAGAAAATAAAATACAAGGGAAAATATGTGTGGACAAGATGGCGTTTGTTTACAATTTTTCTTCCGGGAAAGACAATTCTGCGCATGCTCAACCTATGCTGCATGCATCATGGCATGATTGGATCATTTCAGTTAGCGTCCATGTCGAGATTTGGGATTTCCAATCAACCAAAATTTGATAGGGGAAATTTGGCACATGTAAATGTAACTAGTGATTAGAGTTAGTCAAAAAATGTGAGTTTTTGAGGATTCTTGAGAATCGACCTCAATGGAATTGGAGCTCTCAATGGAATTAAGGTCTGTTGAATTTCCTGGACATTGACCAAAACTGTAGATGTTTTGTTCCTCAAAGCCATGAAGTTCTGACCTTATCCTTGAGATGTGGTGCTCTGTCATTCTGCAGCAGACACTTTTAATCACCAAACAGTTCTTGGGTGGGTTTCCTCTGGAGTAATGTTTAGGTCCCATACTTTATTCATGTTTGCGTTCTGAGTCTAAACTATGAGTGAGTCCACTTCATTGGCATTCACACATTCATCTACTGTTGCCATGATGCAGGACTGGAGACGGCACTCACATTTTCTGTTTCATCAGAGAAAATGACTTACTGCAGCTCTGAGAAGTCCAGTCCCTGGGACTTCTGCAGTATATTCTTCTATCTGTGATGTTTTTTTTGTTTTTTTGGGGGGGGAGAAGCTGCCTCTTTGCTGTCCTAATCAGAATGTTGCTGGAATCCTGCTCAAAATTTACCGATAGTCCTCATCCACTTTACGCCAATCCATCCAAAGATGTGGTGTCAAGGTAATAAGCTAAAGAAACCATCTAAAACCTTCCCTGACCTCTTGGGATTTGATGGATCATGGCAATTGGATGTCCAGTAGGGCAAGTGTTATGACTTTCTGATTGACAAGCGACACAGGGTCCCACTGGACGCATCATCGGAGCAGGAGTGCCATCGGTTTAACCTCATGCAATATGGAGGCATGTTAGAGCTGCAGAAACCTTCTTCTAATTGACAGCAGATGATAGGTGGATAAGTGCGCACCCACATACATTAAGGTGCATTTGAACACGATATCCAGACGGGAAAGGTCGACAGTTACACAAGGACATAAAGCTTAGGTATGGGCACACACAGCACTATTTCACAGGACATGTGAAGCTCTGATTTCAGCTGGGGAATCACACGAGAGATGAATGACAGGGTTGGGCAGCTTTGGGCACAGTTGATGTGTTAAAGTTGTTTCTTTCAGTTCAAAATCCCCCCGTATATGACTGAAATAGACAAGCGCTGAGGAGCTGTTACTCTCGCTGCTCCCACTGGACTCTCTGTCCATTTTTCTTTGTCTCTCCTTCTCTAGCAGCTTTTCCTTCTTCCTTACGCTTTTCTGCCTTTAAATCCCTTCAACACTTCATCACTCCTTTACTCGTTCTGGTTTAAGGACCAAAACATGTATAAGTGTACAGTAAAGTGGTTCTTGATGTTTTGCACCTAAGGATGTTAAATATTGAGATGCTCAGACACAAAATAAAATATTAATCATTTCGTGCATTCTTTCTAAACTAATCAAATATAATTCACTTTTGTATGAGACCCCTTGGTATCATTTTCCAATGCACGTGATAACCATCAGCACACATTGTCTAGAATCCAACGCATTAACCAAATGTTGTGAGCAAGACTCCCTTGCATCACCATGGCAACGCAGATGAAACTTGTTGCAAAAGATGGTTTTAAATTTCACTTAGCCACAAATCGTGAGACGAGAGATGTCGGGATCAGAGTCATGGATGGTGATACTTTGACTTCACCATTTTCAGAAGGTTACAAAAACATAACCAGAATGCCGTCAACATGAAAACACAAAATCTTTTCCACCAATTAAAGGGCTCTGGGTATTTTGTGTGCTAAATTGGTAAATATCACCAAGGGTTCCTCCAAATTATAGTTTTCATTCCAAATGAACAGACCTTCTCAATAATAAAGGCAAAAAGGTGTTTTCGCACAGGTGATGATCAGGCTGCTCAAACAGGTGTGAATTTGTATCAAATTTGAGAGATGGTCAATGTGCAGCTATTATTTTCAACCCATATTAATAAGTTATCATCTATAGTTAACATAAAAATCCTCCAGATGAGGTTTGGAAACAACATTCTTGTGAGCGCCCTCTATTGGTCTGATCAGTATTTGAAATCTGATGCTGATCAATGTGCCACGCTTTTGTAAAATAAACCAATAGACTAAAACTAAAAAGTGGGAGGTACGAGCAGACATTGTTTATGAACATTTTGAGTTGAGTAGATAAATGCAGCTGTGAAGGCAGCTCTATGCAGTGTTCTGACCCACTTTAACTAAATGACTGGGGACTTAAAAAGCAGAAACTGCAGGAAGATGAGAGAAAATAGGCTCATTTTATCTTACTGCTAACTATAGAAATTATTTCATCTTTAAATCAAACAGAGTAAAAGTGAAACATAGATATTTTAAATTTTTTCATTTGTTGTTGGTATCCTTGTGCCCACCTCCTTTTCTTGATGTAAGTGGTTCTTATTTTCTTTTTTGGTGATGGACTTCTGTAGCCCAGATATCTAGACAAACTAAAAAACTAAAACACCATTGGCTCGCTTAACTATAGGACGGGCCAATCACAGTGCTCAATGTTTATAGAGAGACGTTGGGCAGGCTTGGCAACAGCGCTGACACAGAGAAAACTACAAAGATGACGTCGGCTCTCAAACGACGCTTGTAGGAAATGGCTTTGGCATCAACTTTGGACAATTTAGACTTGGAGTCTGATTTTGCTGGAGGTTGCACTCCCATTGATTTTTGACCCTAATGGCTATTCGTTGGTAAGGTCTTACTTGAACACAAAAATACAGCTTGTTTGCAATGATTTAGGTATATACTGCCCCTATCGCCAGGGAAAATACACACAGTCACTTTAATTTTGAAAGACAAGCGCAGATTCCACCCCACAGCTCTGTCTATGGGTGGTGGCCAGATTATAGATTTACATAATAGGCCTATATTTCTGTACAAATGACATGAAAATCATAAACAGTTGGTCAACAATAGGGATTTGGAATGATGCCACATCCCAATCTGGGACCCCCAATCCTCTATCAAATATTGGATTTAAACATCCCAGGTTTCTTTCCCATATGATGATCGGGGTTGCTCAAACAAGTGTTGGTTTATGAATATCTTATGGTTAGGTGATTACTTCCATGTACTTCTCATATTATTCACTCAGGTTGTGATTAAATTAGCTTCCAAATGCGCTGCATCCCATTTGTTTTTTTGGTAATAGATGCATAAAGCTGTTCAAATCTTCCAAGTTTTTAAAATTCATTTTTATTTCAGCAGCTTTACCAGATGCAGGTTGTTTGAACGCTTGCATCCATGAGCTCCTAGTGCACCTCGGAGTGCGGCTTCATCTCTGCTGATTCGACACAACCAGCACCATTATGCATGCATGTGTAGTGAAAACACTCTGAAACAGACACGCGCAAACAGACTCACACAAACCTCCGCTGGGGAAACCCTTGTTTATCTGTTGCTTCCATCTTGTCAGCGTTGTTACGTCTTCACTTGCATTGTAATTCAGCTCGGTGCTGGCTGCCACTGTGCCATTCACACAACCACACTCGAACAGTCAAACACACAAACAAAAGCCTCTTTGCAGAAGAAATCCTCAGTGAGACGAAAAAAAATCAAACTGACAGCCGACATGAAGTTAGACTCACTTATTATACATAAAACGTTGATGCAGGCTTTGCACGGTATCCCAACTCGTGTGTGTTTTAGCAGTTTGTTGAAATGAGACAGAAATAAATAAAGTCACAAAATTATAGTAGATGTTTACACTGAAATGCAAATCTTTGCAAGCAAACATCTTTTATTGGCTCCTAAAACGTGAGTGTTTGTGCTCCAGATGCGTTCCGGTCCCGCCGGCGGAGTTGTCAACTTTTCTCCACCGCCGTACACGCAGCATCACCTCGGGGACGCTCTCACAAAGAGAGCGTCTATAATGAATGTGCAAAATGAGAATACCAGTTTGATGAACTCTGTTACTCAATTAGCGCAATTAATTTTCTCGTGGCGCTGCAGAGTAAAATGGAGTCACGGATGACTGAGCCACCGTTTCACTATCTTATTTTATTTTTAGACAGTCTCCTGCCCGTGTGTGGCGAGTCTGAGCGCGAAAAGGAAAGAGCAACAGAAGGAGAGAGGTTTTCATGGTTGTGGTGGGGATCTCATTTTGTTTGTGAAAGGAAAAAAAAGATATTGTGTTCTTGCTTGTTCAATGCACAAGAGTAGTTTTTGCCTTATCTCCTCTAAAGCTAATACTTTTCACGTCTGATTTAGCCTGAACCGAATTACAAATCTGCGTGCCTCTGAAGAGATAGAGAAAACAAACCACTGCTTCACACTGATATGATGAAAAGGAAATATAATAATACTTATTTAATATGATTTATGGATGCAAAAATGCGAGGTGGGTCTGAAAAATAGAATAAAACTTAACTTTTACAAAACCTGTTTGCTATCGTACAAATATCCACGGATGACTAAATTATACTATGTAACTTTTTCATGTTTTAAATAATTTTCTTGAGCCAGTATGTGCTAAAATGACTCTGCAGGGTTAATGAAATGTCACTCAGACCCCCACCACCCTCTGTGGCCAGAATACTGTACTTGCAACTTGAGAGTGCCGATCCAGTCTCTGTTGGATTTAGAAAAAGGAGCTGACATGCCTGGTGCTGCAGTCTGCTTCCAGCATGTTTTAGATCATGAACACAGCTGATTTGTTTGATTTAGTGATGAACCGCTCCTGTAGACACTAATGAAGGCTGAGGAGACATTTCAGCAGTTAGATTAAGGTGTTAAAAAGATGAACACACAGCGAGGAGATAAGTTTCACTTTTGCTTTCACTAACGAACACTAGGGGGTGCTATAAACAAGCCAAAACTGAATAGTATCCCTTTAATACATAACATTTACATTACATGGATTACACATTTCTGTAATATTATTGAACCAAAATGAAAATTGAAATAAAAATTTGATCATCAGCTCAGTCACATCAGATTTTTTTGCATGCAGGTTTTTTTCCACATCAAAACCGTCTCCTCTCACTCCCATCAGCCCAGAGGGCCAGATCAGCTCTGAAGTCAGTTTTTTACTGAAGCCATTTGGACAGAGCACTTTCTCGCCACCCTCTCAGACCTGTTACCATGCAACCACGTCAAAGTGCTTGGCATCGCCGGGCCAACATGCAGGCACCCGGCATGCCCGCAGATGGTGGGGCGGTCAGAACAGCCTGTGTAGAGCGATACCCCTCAGCACTCACATAAACACACACTAACACACACACACGTGTGTGGAGCTAGTGACTGTTGCTTTGCATGCTGACAGCCAGGCAGGCTCGATACCCACTCTGCGTCTCCACAGGCTAATTCCTGTAAGCCGTCTGAAGACCTTGTTCACTGGTCACTTTTAAAGGTGGATGTCTTGAGGAGGCTTTTTGGGACGGGAGTAACTAGCGACAAATTCACACATTGAGCCAAGTGCCAGCTTAAAACAAACATGGCTTTGAGTGACAGGTGGATGCTTTGGAGAGCCAGCGTGGAGGCAGTTGGCAGGCAGCGGCGACAGTCGTCCTGCTGCCGCACAAGCTGCTCCTACTGCTGCACGAGTCCACGCCGGTCACTCCTCCCTGCCCCTCACACGCTCATCTATCCATTCATCAATCCAAACGTCTTCTCTCTGCTGCTGTTTCTACATTCTTTCTTCAGATTTACCCAATTCTCTCATTTTCTTCTTTGTTAATATTATTATTTTTTTTTTGCACATACAAAAATCTGACTTTGCATTAACCGTATGAAAGGATTTGTTGCTTTTTCATTCAGGAAACAACTTCTTATTAAAAATGGGATTTACAACGGTAACTTTTAAAAAGTTGCAGAAGTTTCTAAATGATCAGAGTCTTGACACCTTTTCAAAAGCAATTTCCACCCTTTTTACTTTCATAAAAAAGTTACGGCCACCTTGAGCCTGTGTACCTCTGGCCAAAGATGAGGTGTCAGCTGTAATGTTTGTGGGACTCTGTTATTGGCTGTTGTTGTTACAAGGCTGCTGATGGCTGTCTCTGACAGCTCCATTGTGCTGAACGAGGACATAAACTAAAATTGTTGGGCCAGTTTTACAACGAGTCCAAAAGTTTCTGCGGATATCCTCCTGGGGTTTTCTTTTACAAGATGCTGAAGTTCTTAACAAGCTTGTTTGTCTGCTGAGGATAATGGTCTTTAAGTGAAGTTTAATTAGAGACTTTGGTGCCATTAATTGCATGGACAATAATACCATGAAACCAGATCTTAGCCTTGAGGCTACCAAAGAATCAAGGCCTGTCCCCCGTCACATTTCAGAGATAAAATAGGATCATTTTATGTTGAAAAACAGAGATTTATGCTTGTTTTGATGAAAATATTCTCTGTGGGTTAGGGTTAGAAAGTTAGGCCCTGTCCACACGTAGCCGGGTTTTTTAAAAATTAATATCCGCCCTCCCAAAAAATAGCATCCACACCACATCGTTTTTAGAAAAAACTCCATCGACACGTAACCGCATAAGTGCCTTGTTAAGCACATTCATAGGCATGCCAGACCTGTAGGGGGCAGTAGTTCCCCCAAATCCTATCCATTTTGTCTTCCTGCTCAGCTTCAACAAAACATGAAACATGGCGCCTAGCTCGCTTGCGTGGACTGATAAAGATGTAGAATTGCTCTTAAATGTAATTTTGGAGTAGAAAGTCAACAAGCGTCAAAAAGTGCTTAGGTGATTGATAACGTGAGCACAGCTCTGAGGGCATCCATGTTGTAGCGTAAACACAGGTCGCACATGGGCCGTCAGCATTTTTGTCACAGACAGTGACGTGAAACCTAAAACTCCGGTTATTTCTGTCCACACAGAAACGCTTAAAACGAAGAAAATGCTAATCTTCACTTTGGCCGGAGTTTTAAAAAAGATTCGTTTTCGTTCCATAAATCTGCGTTTTCGTATGGATGACAGGCCAATTCGTAGAAAAATATCTTTGTTTTGGGAGATAGCTGGCTATGTGTGGACAGGGCCTTAAATCCTCAAAAAATATAGGTTTATCTGTGTTTTTTAAAATATTTCTTAAGGCAGTGTTTCCAAACCGAAGATGAATCATTAGAAATATGTCATATTTGACCTACAGTCCAACCTGTAAGCAGGACTGTTACTTACTTTGTCGCTAGACATGGTGCCTTGTTTTGATAATATCGAGCCACGCTCTGGCCGTACATCACTGTGAAACTTTCTTTTTTCATAGTGAAGAGTTCATGCGCGCTCTCGTGCCGGGCTGCAGTTACTCACAGCGCCGAGTGCGTCGCTAATGAGTTTCGTTTCATCATCCTGCCTCCTGCTCCTTTAAGGTAGTCATAAACAGTTTGAGACTATACAACAGAAAATTGCAATGCTAAGTCAATAAAACTCTATGAATATGAGATTGTTGTTTCTTGTCTTGTAATGTATATTTAACTTTATGGAAACTATATCGGGTAAAAATCTTGTATGAATGGATTTTTTCCCTTCATAGCATTGAGATTGATGTTTCTCCCACATCTTTGCCAACTTAAGTTCTTATAGCAGCCCATCTCTCCTTTATGTGTGTGTGTGAGTGCGAATGTGTGTGTGTTGTGTAATGTGTGTGTAAGGGCTCAAGAAGCCTTCAGGTCCAATACTTTATAGGTCTTGGCTTATCTGTGTGATTTACAGTTCGGTGCTTGTGAGAAAGAGAGTGGCACACAAGGTACACCATCGATCGGCATCCACCGCAAGAGGTGTACGTGTGTGTGTGTATGCGTGCGTGTGTGTGTGCGTGTGTGTGTGCGTGCGTGTGTGTGTGTGCGCCAGACAGAATATTGCATACTTGGCTTCTGCTGTTCAGACTGTGTCCTAATTGTCAGGCTGGAAAACAGATGGCAATGAATTCGACGCCACCTCTTGGCATCATTGAGACACACACACACACACACACACACACACACACACACACACACACACACACACACACACATTGACAAACTTACATGCTCATATTACAGCTCTACTTCTTATCCCACAAGAAATAATTTGTGTTATGCAAAGTTATTGCACTGGACCTTAGTTTTCTGGATGCAGGCTGTTCCACTGTAGCGCCAAAATTCCTAGTGTGTGTGTGCGTGTGCATGTGTGTGTGTGTGAAGGTCTGTTGAGGGACGTGGCACCTGTAGGTGGTGCTTTAGCTCAGTGTGTGTGCTGTATAACACACCTTCACATCCCTACAACACGACGGGGTTGCAGCTTAACGTAAAAAAGTGATTCACTCTCTCTCTCTTACACACACACACACACACACACACACACACAATGAAATGAACAGTTATGTAGTCATGAACCCTGCAGATTGTACACCACTATCTCAATTGGAAACAGATTTGCTAGTAGAGGACTTTTGTTGGTGCCACAAAGGTGGGGACACACAAGAAGGCTCTCAAAGGTGAGTATAACACACATGCTTACTTTCACACACACGCACGCACACACACACACACCAAAAAAAAATGAGGTAATGGAGTGTGCAACATAGTTTTTATTACCAAAATACATTTACCTTTGAAAAAATCAATACATTTTCAATAAAATTTCAAAGAGATACATTTTCTTTTACATCTACTGGTTTTTACTCAACTTCAGTCTTTGGCAGCGATGTCATCAGATGTTTTTGTTTAAGAGCGCAGCTAATCCCACCTATTTTCAGTTTGATCTTAATGCAGGTGACACAATATATCAGGCAAGGCGGTGGGCTGCAAAAGACTGGGCTAATATTGGGCTGCATGAAGGTTCAGTTAGTAGGTTCAAAACCTGCCAGTGGTCTGTGTGAAGTTTGCATGTGAGGGTTTTCTCTAGGTTCTCTGGTTTCCTCCCATAGACCAGGAACAAGCATGTCAGGCTGATTGGAGACTCTAAATGGCCCTTAGGTGTGAGTGTGTGTGACTGGTTGTTTGTCTATATGTGGCACTATGATGGACTGGTTTCCTGTCCAGGGTGTCCCTCGCCTCTCACCCCATGTCTGCTAGAATTAGGCAACTACTCCCAGAGACCCTACTGAGGATGAAGTGGTTCAGAAAATGGATGGATGATAACTTATTATTGGTAAATTAAAGGCTAAATATAAATGGCTAATAATCCAGAAAGGATTTAGGCTGTAGGATTGGATTTGAAGGGCCTTCTTGCTGACCCCACGCTTTCTGAACAATGAAACTAAAATAAAAGTTTGAAACAATATCTAGAAGACTACGTCGCCTGTGTGATTATTTTGAGAGAAAGTTTGTTTTGGAAGCTTTATTATTTTATTGAAAATTACAAAATTCCAGTGACACAACAGTGGGACTGAGACTCACATGAGGAATCTGGGAACGCAACACACATTTGTCATCTTTAACCCACTAAAGTAAATGCAAAACAACAAACAAAAAGCTGTTGCATTTTTTGAAGTAGTACCTAAAACCATTACTGGTACCAACGCCAAGCTGATCATGATTATAGTCACAATGAGACATGATGCATTGATTTTATGAAAATAAGGAATTAGGGCTGGACGATAAGGTCTAAAATCAATATCACGGTATATTGAGGAGTTCACCTCAATAACGATAAATGGACAATAACTACATGTTGACCAGCGCTCATGACTACCCGCTGTTAACCATGGAGTGCCATGGCCTGGGCAGCGAGCAGCACCTAGCAGAGAGCTACCAACAGTAGGCAGCTACGAGCCGTGAACGGCAAGCAGCCACGGCCCGCGAGTAGCGAGTGACTCAGAGCGACGAGCTACAAGAAGCCTGATGCTTCCATAATTGAACCGTCCTCCATTTCCTGTTTTTTCCTTCTTCTAACTGGACGAGGTAGAGTCACATGACTCCATGCGACTAGCTGTAATGCAGACTCCACTGGTCTGTGCCACAGCGTCTTAAAGGAACATGAACATCAGTAACCTACTCACATCTTTTCATTTTTTTATTAACGATGTGGGAAAAATTATGTTGGTTAGAGTCATAAATTTCGGCAACGATTGCCTAGCCCTATAAGGAATTTATCAATTTCAATGTCCGCTGTAAAAGCATTTCAAACTTCACTTGTCCTCTCCGCCATCATGAAGATAGCAGCATCCATTTACTACAGACTGTGTGAGGAAAGTCATCATTCTTGAATAACCTGCTGAACGTATAGGCAAACTACAACGATAATGTCAATCTCATCAAGTATCGATGCAATACTAATATTGGCATCAATGCTATGAATATTTGGATCTAGCTGCTTAATTCTTAGAGCTTACCATCTCAATCCTCTGAAATCTCATTTTCACATTGTGTGTTTCCCTACTTTGCAACATTTCTAGAGTTCTTAAGTAAATTTGGATCAGTTTATTTTTTATTACACTATATCCCAAGCACATATTGATATTTACAGTTGTGTGAAAGCCCCAAAGCTTCCATGCTGGTGGTTAAAACAGAGAGAAAAATGTGGGTGGAACTTGTTCATGCCTGTACAATAGTGACAAATTGTCTTGGCACATGGTTTTTGTGTTCGTTTACCACAAATTCAATCTATTGTAGGTTTTATGCCAGTCATCTCTGCGATTTTTTTTTGCTATTGTGTGTGTGTGTGTGCGTGTGTGTGTTTGGCAGCCAGCTACTGCCTTTAGTGTCAGAAGTGTTTCATTCAGAGCCAGATGAAATCCCTCTTGCTTCCACAGCAGCGATCAGATGACACATCATGCAGTCGTCGCCGCAGGCTAACGCACAGACGCAGGTGGATTTTACTGTGTGTGTGTGTGTGTGTGTGTGTGTGTGTGCATTCGCGTGCATGGTCTGTAATGTGGCTGAGGAGCTCATTACACAATCCCAATTCCCTCGCCTTTCAGCAGCATCATCTTCTCTGAGGAGAAAAAAAAGCTTGTATGAGAAAAATACATAAATACGCAGATTAGAAACCTTTAAAATACACATGGGATGAAAGGGAGTGAATGGCACGTAAATGGAGCCTTTACCTGCTGCAGCACTAAAACTAAAGACTGTAAGTAATTCCTCGCTCGTTCACTGTACACCAATCAAATCAGAAAACTGAATATTTTCTGCAGAGTTCTGTGTGCTTCAAAGAGAATTTTCTAGCTATTTTTATCTGACTTACTGGTAGGGGGGCTGCTTTAAGGAGTTCGGAGAAAACGTTTCAAGATGAGCAAAAACCAACATTGCAAACTTCTTTTTTGTGATGAAAAACATTTTCTGATGAGCTGAATTTGACACCAGTTTGTGTTTGTGTTTGGTTGAAGTTTTCACACACCAATCACATGTTTTCTGTTCTCCGTAAGGAAGAAGCCTTTTATGGGTAGCAACTTTGTAGATGGTTCAAAAAGTGTTCGTACAGTCTGTTGCTGCTTATCTAGTCTGAATGCTAATGAGCCACCATCCAAACAGGAAACATTTTTATGTATTTCAGAGAATTTTTTGATTAAGTCAAAGATTAATTTGGAGTTTGTTTTACTCTGTGCCTTAAGGAGAGGTACAATGGTATTTTACAGCCATTAGATTAAATAAAAAAATAACAAAGCTGTTTTTAATCAATTTCCCTTTCTGAAGGAATTTTTAAATGAAACAAGTTTTTTTTTATAATGAGAAAATGAAAAAATTAAAGTTTACCAAAAAATAAACTGGGTTGGTCACTGAGATTGCTAAATTCAACATCAGTAAGGGAAAGGGGCAAACATTTCTGAAACTAAGAAAAAGTTTACAAAAGGACATTTATTTTCTTTAGGGTGTATGGGACAAATTTGTGGGAAGTGTATAAATAACAAAAAAATGGGGCATTTTTATCAAATCAAATCAATCTTTATTTATAAAGCGCTTTTCATACATGAAGTGCAACACAAAGCGCTGAACAATTAAAAACAACCACACAATAGTCAATTTCCCACCCCTCCCCCACAGATCTAGCCTGGCAAGCCATCCTATATATGTGAATATATAGTCTGGCCACGAACCACTGACGGCTCTCAGTCGTGAGGCGGGATCTACGGTTGTCTTTCAAAATGTCAGCACGCAATTGGATAGCACTAGGACCAATCAGAGTGATGAACAACATGACGTAATCACGGCGACGGAAAAGCGGGCGGCTTTAATAGCTTCAATGATTTCTGTCGTTTTTGTATGAAAAACACGCGAATATCAGGTGTACTGGGACATTGCACTACTTTGTTTGATAAAAATAAGAAGCCGCTAAGTATATCTGACAGACTTACGCACGTTGGAGTCTAAATAATCCAATGTTGATGACAAAGCCGTTTCAAACGAACGTGTTTTCCGAGTTGCCGCCATGTTGCTTGGGTTCGCGGCCGCAGCGCTGACGTCATCGGCTACTCCCGCTCTGTGATTGGCCCATGATATAGAGCGCTGTGATTGGCCCAACCAAAACTATAGCGAGTTGTGATTGGATAGACACAGCAGTGGTTTGGGCTGCGAGGGTTCCAATGAAGCGTGCCTAGACCAAACTCTGCAAAGCAAGAATTGGTCTAGTTCACTAGGCTACCACAGATCAGCATCCAAGATCCCTTATATCTCCCTCTTCCCACCCCCAATCCCATCCCATGCACACACACACACACACACACACACACACACACACACACACACACACACACACACACACACACACACACACACACTCAAGAGCTAAAATGAAAGGAAATTTTTTTTTTAAATCAAAGGAAAAAAGTAGGTTTTGAAAGTCTGAAATTTGTGAGGACTAAAAACACATTTTTTATGATTAAAGGCATAAATTTATGACAATGACATTTTTTTTCTGATACTGTAAATTGATAAATTTAATTAGGTTTTTGATTTGATTTATTTGTGGAAAAAACAAAAAAATTGAATTAGAATTACGGTTATTGATCATTTAAACATTAAAGCAGAAATCCAGAGTATTTTCTCAGAGAGCTCCACCTAGAGGGAGAATAATTTATTTCAACTTTAAATTGGTACTTTACTCATATTTTTAATAAATTTGCAGTGGTCTCTAGTAGGAATGAATAGCTCCAAAGTCATACTTGAGGGGGGCGGGGGTGAGCCGATGCGCCTGTTCCAGGAACTAAAAATGAGCCAGATCAAAACTGAGCTTCAGAAAACAAGATTTGGAGTCTTATTTCCTGATATTTGGACATCTCACCCAATTGTCTAACAACAACATGACTCTACCACTGACTGTTTGATCTGCAACGTTGATGTTTTATCTCCACAAATAACACAAGCCTGGAGGAGTTCTGCTGTGTGGTGGAGTTGCTAATGCTAACGGTTAGCTTCTACTAGTCGAGACGTTCTCTGCTGTTTCCTGGACGCTAAACCAACAACAGCCTTCCCCGTCGTGAGTCAAGATGGGTGAGTCCATTAATGTTAAGTGACAGTGTGACGTAGACCTGTCAGGATTTTCTAATCGAGTTTTACCGTCTATTTTCTATCAGAAGCTAATGCAGGAGATAGGTGTAGGAGACTATTTTCATGTTCAGCCTGCATGAAAAACTCAGAGTGACTGATAATAATCAGAAATAATAAAATGTTTTTTCAGTAAAGTACCACTTTACGCCCCTCTCCCTGCTTCCATGATAGAGCTTGAAGCAACACCTCTCAGTCATGAACGTGAGCCTGTAGCTGGCCAACAGAGCTAAAATACATAGTTTTACAAATATTCTTACGTTTTGCTATCAATTAAAAACTTACTGGTCCACAAGAAATGTCACCAACTCTGCATTTGTTGGACATCGTAGTTGAACCTGGAGATCCTTCCACCTTTGAAAAGAAGATCCAACGTAAATTCTTTGCCAGGCTTTGAGGCGCTTTTTGGCAAATTTAAACCGCGGACTTTACTTTTATCTGTCTTCTAGTAGAAGCAGGCAATAGTGGAACTGGTAGATTTTGTGGTTGTGAAGGTGGTTGTAGCTGCTCCATGTAAACGTCTTGAAAATGCAGCTCAAAAAGGTACGTCTGCGAATGTGCACGCTCTGTGATTTACCTTTGTATGTAAGCGGATGTCTAACGCTATTGGCTATTGTTGAGCGATGGTCAATTCAAATTGCATGGGGCTCTATGGGAAGGGGGGTGGGCTTAGCAAAGAAACAACTGACATATTTCAGATATATCACAGAACAGGGTAAGACTACAGATTCCTAAAAAAATCATACATAATTCTTGAAAAGGGGAAAACTTACTGCTCTAATGAAAAAAAGAGGCTGATAAAATCTCATTAATGGATACTTTTCTCTTGGGTCTAAGTGGCAAATTTATGGGATGAATCAAAACACAGCAGTCCAAAAACGGGGCTTACTTTTTGATTGAATTGAAATATTTGGAAAGAAAATTAAAATTTAAAATGTACCAATACCATAATAGTCTATATATAGATTAGTGTTTTTTTCATTTAAATTGATCCTAATATGCCTCCGTGGTTTTTTTTTTTTCAATGTAGAAGCTGCTAAAAGTGCTTATAATGCTTTGTCGTTTCCATTTTTATGTGAACATTTTTCCTTATTTTTTTGCTAATTGATATTTACATCAGTTTTTACAACCTCCTTTTATACCTAAACACTGCCAGGGTGTTCATCTTGACTAGAGTGTGTGAGTAGATAATCTTCTGTTGTGACAGATGTGTGTGTGTGTGTTTGTGTGTGTGTGTGTGTGTGTGTGCGTGTGTGTGCGTGTGTTTATATGTGTGAGTGGCTCACGAGTAATGGCCAATGGCAGGTAGAAAGGTGATGGATTGCCTGATTAGTGGTCTGGCAGGGCTCTCCTTACAGATGGGCTGTTGGTTGTGGGCATCTGGCCTTGACATGTACACACACACACATGCACACAGAGCCACTACACCTACACTTGTGTACTCTTTTGAGACATGCACACACACACAAATAAAAACTTTTCTCTCTTTTACACCATCTGCCCGGTGTCTTCCCATCATCCCTTCCTCGTCCTCCGTATGCCCTTCTCTTTCAGGGTGTGTGTGAGCTCGTGTCCCCACGCTTTGCTCGTTAGTCAGTGTAATTACCAGGGAAGGGGAGCAGATTAGAGTGTTTACGCGCCAGGATGTTTACATGGGCGAACACACATGCTGCTTGTATCACCATGCAAGAGATTAAAGACGTGCACGTACACTCCAGCAGAGATAAAGCAGACAAATTTAGCAGTTGTGTTCGTACTCATTCATGACTCAGGCATAAATACTCGTGATCTTAAAAATAGAGAAGAATGTATTACTAGAAATGATTGAGAACTCTGTGGATCTTTAGTGGTTTATGGCAATTAAAGTAACAAAAAATGGTTTTCCTAAATCTTGTAAAGCTACTCATCCAGAGCAATTACGTTAATAGTTTTCCATTTAGAAGCAAAAAATAATAAATGTTAGAGGTGCTTTTAAACTTGTCTGTAAAGTGCAAGACTGTTTGCAAAAGAACTGCAAAAACAGGGGAGAAAGCCCCGCCCCTTTTTGGGACCTCCATAACTCAGATAGACTTCACACTAGAAATGTCATTCAGAGTTAAAACTGATCACAGAAAGTTAGATTTTACATAACTGACCTAGTGGTTTGATATCTTTGATGGTTTTTACGTCTGTTCTGAGGTGTAAACATGGATTGCCGTAAAACGCGACTGTGACACTGCAGGGGAGCAGTCTGGAGACTCTGAAGTTACAAGTGCAACAGAGGGTGGAGGGGGCTGAATGACTTCATTAATCCTGTAAAATCCTGTAGTGAACTAGACCAAATTCTTTTTTGTTTGGTCTAGGCACGCTTCACTGGAACCCTCGCAGCCCGATCCACTGCTGTGGCTGTCCAATCACAGCTCGCTATAGTTTTGGTTGGGCCAATCACAGCGCTCTATATTGTGGGCCAATCACAGAGCGGGAGTAGCCGATGACGTCAGAGCTGCGGCCACAAACACATGGCAGCAACGCAGGAACCACGTTCGTTTGAAACAGCTTTGTCATCAACATTGGATTATTTAGACTCCAACGTGCGTAAGTCTGTCGGCTATACTTAGCGGCTTCTTATTTTTATCAAACAAAGTAGTGCAATGTCCCAGCACACCTGATAATCGCATGTTTTTCATACTAGACGCCATTGCTGCCTCCCTCTTTTCCGTCCCTGTGATTACGTCATGTTCTTCGTTACTCTGATTGGTCCTAGCGCTATCCAATTGCGTGCTGACAGTTTGAAAGACAGCCGTAGATCCCGCCCCACGACTGAGAGCCGTCAATGGTTCGTGGCCAGACTATATATTCACATATATAGGATGGCTTGCCAGGCTAACATACTGGCTCAAGAAAAAGACTTAAAACTATGAAAAACTCACTTAGTTTCCTTTTAACAGTAATTTGCCCCAAATGTGTTGAAAATAGTTTGTTTTCTGGTGATTTTGGAGAAAGCAAGCTAACCAAAATTTCCAATCGGCTACATAAATAATGCCATTATAATAAAGGACTTGACTATTTGTTGATATTTTGCAATAATGAAGCCCAAAAAAGACAAACAGGCAACATTATTTCCCACCATATCCTCCTTGGCAGCAGCGCATAAAAAATGTTCCTTAAGTCTGAAACTAAGATCAATCTGGATGAACCAGCCACGTCTTTTTAGCCCATTCGTTTGTCTGACAGGCACAATCAAAGCCAGTGTTAAAATGACATGCAAAAACAATAAATGAATAAAAATTCAAACACGACCTAGAAAATTCCTGCTACCAAATGACAAATCGAAGGTCGTTTTGATGCCTAATTGCTCTCGGCTCTGCTGCTGATGTTTCACTCTTCATCAGACACATCCCATCCTGCGCCATCCCGGCCTGCTGTAATTTATTTGCATTTATGTTTCCCTGCCACGCCTGCAGGTGCTTGCCTGCTGAACTGACTGAACTGAACTGCTGATGTAACATTCAGGCATCTTCTTTTACCGCCACTGGACCAAGAAAGCTCCCGTCTTTTCATGGGCAACCCGGCGTCTGCCTTGCTGAGAGATGATAATGTCATGTGTCGTACGCCTATTCAGCCTCAAAGTAATATCATTTGCAGTGTTTTCATCTCTGCCTTCAGCCGTTGCTCCATAAAGCTAATCACAGCGTTTGGCTTTTGGTTCAGGAAGGGCAAAGAGGGGAGAGAAAGGGAGGGGCAGTGTGAGCTAAACAGGGGCTAATGGCATTTTAAAGGGTGGGGGACCACTCCCATTACTTATAATAATGAAAAGCTAATGCATAAAACTCATGTGAGGTGCAGGCTTGTGTATGCAGGCGCAGCGGTGAGCATATCGTACGTCGACGACTAGATGGATAGATAATTTCTCAACTTCATGCAGTTAAAGAACCGTCCAGCGCTTTTGACTGTGAAATTTCTCCTCTGGGTGATATCACGCAGAGGACACGGATCCCTCATTGAGTTAATTAAACCTCAGTGAAATGATGTAAAAGAATAAAGTCCGAGACTGGCGGTGTGATGTCGCTGTAAAAATGCAATTTTCAAGTTATAAAGTTATTTCATGCACTGAAAAAAGGGAGATTTCACAGGAATTCATATAAAAACCATAACAGGCCAGACACCTCGTAAAGCCGGTAGCTTTTTCTAAACCCTAAACTGGAGAGTCATATCACCTATCCTCGACACAAAAACCCTTGAAATGGAGCTGTGTTTTTGAGGCCTTGGAAGTACCTTCTTTTGAAAGATGACATTTAAATTTCAAGAGATGCTTCAGTTTTTCAGTGCCGTGGTTTATTATTTCACAAAATGACAATGTTGAGCTGAACTATTCCGAACGGAGAGCATCAAACGGTTACTACAAATGTGTAGTATATGCAAAGATGATCTTGTTTGATTTCTCTAAGTTCTCTGTGTTTCTTAACACAAATATTTTAATTCAAACTCCATTATTCAGTCATGAAAAGGAGTTGGAAGTGCGTAAACAGTGCTTTAGAACTGGGTGAGGTGTCCAGAGAGAGAACGGAGCATGGCTGTCAGAATTCTTCTTTGTGCCAAATAATAGATCTGTCTTAGTTTCTGTACTTACAAAGTCCAGTGCCAATGCAGCTCTGTTTGTGACCTCGCTGCAGTTCATTATGCAAGGCTCTTACAATCAAAGATCATTTTCTTTGGCACTTTTAAGCAATGTTTTAGATGGAAATACTTCATCAACTCAAAAGTTTTAGATGTAAATGGGTTTTTTAGAACAGAGTTTTTGAGCAAAACATTATTGGGGACAATATTGTATAAATGGACTTGAAGTTTGGATCACAATTCAAAGAACAACTCCCGGATCCAAGCATCTGAAATGTGCTTGAGCCAACTCACAAACCACTCCTGAAGATCACAAAGATGGAACTTAATGTGTTCTTTGTAAGACAATATATACATTTTCCATAGTAACTTAATTTAAAGTGATAATGTGTATTTTTCCTGGCAATAGGGGGCAGTACATACCTAAATCATTGCAAGCAAGCAGTATTTTTGTGTTTGAGTAAGACGTTACCAACGGATGGCCATTAGGGTCAAAATTCCCTGGGAGCGCAATTTTCGAATGAGTACGTCGTCAGATCGTTCAACCTCCAGCTAAATGACAGGCACATCAGACTCCCTTTCATCATTGGCAAAGAGCGAAGAGGTAAATGTTTAAAGCAACAATGTTTATGAATGGCGAAAGTTTTATAACTGCTTGTTACAAATCTGTAAATGCGTTTTGTCCTCACGGGCTCAAGTAGAAGCAAACATCACGTCTAATATGGCATCACCCAGAAACTTAGACCCGCACCCATGTATTTTAGACCCGATTTTTATGGTTATATGTTACGAAGCCGCCAATATTTTTTTACAACTGGGCATCATTTAATTAATTTAATAAACAACATTTTGATGGATATTTCCAGAAATGAATGGTAAAAACTACAGACTGTAACTTTAAGAAATAGTCTTGGTTTTCTTTGCAGTTTTGTTACGCTTATCTCACACCCATAAAGTGGTTGCCTCGCTCTGAAGGTTTTCAGGCATTTCTCTGTGGGAACAGACTTACAGGGAGGGATTATGTATTCTCTCTGCCCTGGAAATGAGAGAGGGGTGTGTGAACTACCTTCTTGGATCTGCTGCCACTGCAACCCAAACTTGGAAAAGCAGGAGGAGATGGATGAATGGATGGATGGATGGATGGATGACTTGTTTGAAATTTTGGAAATAAAGTGGTAGAATAACCAAAAATGTGTTGAGGGCCTGATGTGGTACTTTAGTATAATTACATTTCTGTAATTTGCTATTCATAAAAAAACCAGGAAGTGATGAATTGAAATGTGACATTGCTGACGTTAATGAAGACCTGAAATTTCAGCCCTTAGGCAGAGTACAGTTGAGAACTGCCTTTTCATTACAAACTGCACTTTTCCTCAAATAGCCACCTAATACAGCCAGGTCATAATAGTCAGCAATTTCTGACCTTTAGAATAAACTCCATGGGAATAAAAATCAGCTCAATCTGAGAGTGCATCAATTGGACTCCAGCTCAGACTAGGAATAGTGTTGCTTTCTGAACTGTTTAACCTCTTTCACAAAGCAATTCAACCAATTTTACTTCTTTTGTCCTTTTCCACCTTCAGCAAGTTTTGATTTGCTGATTTGGTACACATAAGTCTTATTAACACTTGCTAGAACTAGTACAGTGACTATACTTGACCAATCGTATCAAAGTTTAAATGCTAAGCCCGCTGGCTTTTTTTTACTACACTGTGGGACTTCCATGACATACTAAGTCTTGATGATGCATTTCTATTTTATATGTTGAAACAGCTTATGCTGCAAATAAATTGACACACAATTAGATTCTTGTGTGGCTAAAATGTACACAATGGTTGCACATTGTTTGTAAAATACCTCATGACCAAGGTGCATGTTAAAATGTTCCTCTTCAGTGTGAATCCAACTGAAAGTTAACATTTTTTTCCTCACAAATTTGTGTATCCAAGTGGTTGCCAACAATAGCAGTGGCTTTACAATAAAATCAGAATATTTGATTTAAAAAAAAAGCAACAGGAATAACCCTGTGAAGTTTGAACACCAACCTCAAAATCCAATATGGCCACCTTATTCATGAACAGTGGTGATAGTTGCAGTAATAAACTATTTTCTTTTACATCCGTTTGTATCTAACTAAATCTTAATAATGTCCAACCTTTATCTTTGAACATGTTGCTTCAGTCTTTGGCTATATAAAATATGAGACTGACAGACTATCTACGTCTCTATCTATGTTTTTTTTTTTATTGTTACGGCCATTGCCGTTTGTGCTGCTGAGACAATAGGTGCGTTTCCATTATTGGAACTTCGGGGTAAATTTATAGGAACTTCCCGATATGCGTGTGTCACCACTTGACCGGGCCGGCTGAATGGCCGTTTTCCGGGCCGCTTTCAGGAACTTTCTGAGTACCTGATCATGGGTAAGTACTCAGAATGGCCCGGTGTAGTAGCTGAGCAGAACGTTTGGTTAACTCACGCTGATTGGTTGTAGGAAATTACATCAGCAGATGCTGTCCAAAACAACCGGCCGGCAAGAGTAAAATTAAGAGTTGCTAATGAAGGTCTCCTAAATGCTCTCTGCATCTCTGGTTCACTATCCTGGACGAGCCCCCATTTATGTTACACCCTCTTTGTTGGTTCTGGTAGGAGAATGAGGAGGTAAATGGGGCAGGTATTATAAGATTTTTCTTCTTCCTGCTCCTTTTCAATCATGGTCGTGAGGTGAGAAGTGTTTTTTTTTTCTTTTAATTGTTTTGTTCAACTGAGGTGTGCACAACCATGTGCGAAATAAATAAAATTGAAATATAGAAAAGTGCATGATTATTGCCTAGTATTGGTAATCCATTTAGCACAGGCTTTAGCAAATCTCTTTTTCTACCCAATTTGTAAATTGAACATGAATAAAGTTGATATAATTTTCAGATCAGATTTCTGAATCACTTAAGGAAAAGTAGTTTTCCTCTCCACTGTTGCTACATGCTTGCTTAGTATGAGGATTACTTTAAAGTCACTGACACAAGTCAGTGACTCGATGCAATCTGCTGGGTTCCTTATATAGGAAACTTTTAACTAATTGGCATAATGAACTGAACTCAATTGGATTGTTTTACTTTGTGAAGTGCCTTGAGACAACTGTGCCATGATTTGGCGCTATATAACTAAACTGAATTATTTTAATTATGACTTAACTAAATCAGATCACATAGTGTGTCCAAATGTGACGTTAATGTAAAGTAAACTTTGATGTTATTGGTCCACTAACTGTACATTATCAATGAAGTTAGCCTTGAAGACGTTTGACTTGTTTCTACCCACATTTTCGTTTGTTCTCTCAATGTTGGTGACTATGATTTAAAAATATCATAGGTGCTCCCACCTATGTCTTTTAACTTCTTTTTTCTCTCTAATACCCTTCTTTCTTTGATTCTACTCCTTGTTCTTTTATTTCACACATTCCCTTGAGGTCTGCCGGTAAAATCTTCCATCTCTGATTGTAAAAGTACACCTTGATTTCCAGGCTGATTGTTGGGACCATGGGTACATCGTGCTTACGGTCGATTGTCCTGAACCCCAAGGACAAAAATCAAGGATCTGTCTAAATGGGAAAAGAAAGTAAAATACATGTATACCGCTCTTTTAACAAAATGGTTATATTCATTCATACTACGGCAAAGCAAATGTTTTCAGGAAAATTTATTTAATGTTACCAGATGGGTAGAGTACAAGACCTGCATAATAAATGCCTGCCAGTCTCTACTGTGTATCCCATCCTGGGAACACAATTGGCAAGTTACGCCTGCGTGATCAGAGACAAGAAAAAAAAAAAGCAAAAAGGCAGAAAAAACTGGCAGGTTTGGAGGCAAGATTGGAACAAGCGAGAACAGGCATTTGGAAAGTAAAGGTGGAAAAATGAACAAACCACAGTGGTAGTGAGATGTGGTGTGTGCAGTCATGGATTGATACGACCGCAACTCCCCGACTGTGCTGACAGGTGGATCCAGTGAACCCTTACAGTGTGGTTCTCCCAAGTGAAGCCCTCGGTCCACAGCAGGCCAGACATGCCAGGTTTCAACTATGGATATGGAAGCCAGCAAGTCTTCCCAGTAAACCTCTTTACAGAGAGCTAACAGTATGTTTGGACATGACTCATGGGCCTTAAAGGGCTTTAAAATTCTGCCAAAGAAAAAGCAATAAAATAAAAGCTGCATCTTCTGTTGAACTCCCCTAAAATCTGGTCTCCCTATGGTGTCCATTTTAGGTCATCCTGTAAACATCTTCAGACTTTGGACCATATGGCCTCACATGTCAGACTGTAGACAGAAAAGATCAAGTTTAAATTAAAAAATCAGCCTTTTTACTGAAGTAAACTTCTGATTTACAGTGGTCCCTCGTTTATCACGGGAGTTACGTTTTAAAAATAACCTGTAATAGGCGAAATCCGCAAAGTAGTCAGCTTTATTTTTTACAATTGTTATAGATATTTGTAGCGTACGCAGCTACTATTGGGGTCACACGCACATGGAAAAATACCAGAATGTCCGTTTCTCAACAGTTTTATTCTAGTAGTAGTATTTTCACACTTTTCTCTCTTGTTTAAACACTCTCAAAGTTCAAATCTTTGTACCTTTGGACGCAGAACACAATGCACTGTAAAAAAAAAGGCATGCAAAATTGCACAAAAAAAAAATCTGTGAAACTGCGAGGCCGCGAAAGGTGAACCGCATTATAGCGAGGGACCTCTGTAATCCCATTTTCACTGACAGATTTATTATTAATATCTGATGCTTTTTTTCCTCCGACATACAAATTTTCATGATGCTTTTTTTGACCAACATGTTATTTGTCCCCTGATACCTGGTGCCTTTTTATCTGACTGATCTGACTGTAGAACAAAAAACTGACAGAGATAATAATCTGCTCATTGTTATTTTCAGTCACTCTCTAGAATTAAACGTTATTAATTTACATTACAAAAAGCAAGCCCAAAGGAAAATTTAGCAAAATAATTGTTATGCAAAAAAAATAAAAAAGAAAGAAAGATTAATGCTGGCTCAGTGATGGAGTTGTTTTAAATCTTGTTCTGCTGCGGTGGGAATTAATACGCCCCAAAGGCAAGTTTGAGTTTACATTTTACCGAGTTGCTGTGTTGAATAATCAACCATTTTTGAGTGTTTTTACTGATACTTTTTGTGAAGTATGGCGATAGGGCAAAGTCCTCCTTGCCCTTAAAAAATATTTTTCCTAGTCTTAGAAATCCTCTTAAAAATATCAATAATTACTCCATTAAATGTATTTTTAAAGGAAAAAAACATTACACTGTTTCTTTTGATGTTCTGCATTGGTGAATATTTGTCAGATATATTGAACAAGCAGATAAAAATCAACAATAATGCTGCAGTTCTTTGTAAAATAAAAAAAATAATAATAATTTCCCATCTCTGAAACAACTGCAGTGTCTAGTTTAATGTTCACAAATGTATCACTCTTGGTTTTACTAGTATCTAGTATCACAACGGTCTATTTGGACTGCTACTTTCAACATAGTGGTATGGTATTTAGTCTGACCCCTTCTTTCCACCGGACGTGAAAGCAGAGGGTAACAAAATAGAGGCGTTTTACCTGCAAGCTCCCTTCCAACTGGAAGTGAATCTGACGCAAAATGGGAGCGAAAGCATTTCACACAGCTGATCCCGTGAGGTCACATAATCACGGGAGAACTGCAACACCACACGTGATTTCTGAAGCCCACACAATAACAAACAAGGAGAAAGACAGCTGCATGTATCCAAAAACCTCTGTGGCTTATTTTCGGTTCTGTTTACATCGGCTACATGGGTTTTAACAGGAAATGACGTACGTTTATATGCACGTGACTTTTATTTTGAAAATTTCCGGATGTTTTACACTGCTTTTGTGTTTGACTTCCTGTCTGGCCTGATTTAAACTGTGGAGTTTGATGTGTTTTGGAAGCGCACCTCGTAAAAAATAGACTAGAAACATAATGATAGTGTCCCTTTGATTCTGGGACTCATCCAAAACGTTATACTTTGCTGCTGGTGGAAAATAACCCAATAAAAAGTCAAAGCCGTGTGTGACCTACTTTTTATGTAAATTAGAAAGTTGAAAAAGGCGAGAGAAAAACTTCTGTTCTGAGAAAGCCTTCCTTAACACGTAATAAGGGAATGCCACGCCTCCTCAAGCCTGCATGTCTTCTGGGGAAACCAACCAATCAGCATGTCCTGGCCGAGTGGGAGGGGTAAACAGCTCATTTCACTGAAGGCCTGAGTAAGGGGGTTTAGAATGTCCTGTATCAGGGCTCCTGGGACAGATGAAAGCCAAAAAAATTTTTCTTATGCTTTTTGGAGGCTCAAAGCTCTGTTTTAGATTGTTGATTAATTGCATTCTAGGACACCTTTAACACTTGTGCTTGTATCTTTCATGGAAAACCCTACGAAAAAGCAATTGGTTTATTGGTGATGATAGCTCATGTGCAAGGTTTAGAAGTCCCATCACAAAAGCACATAAACAATCTTCCAAACCAACCATTGTGCCAATAGACGTCCCACCATGAAACAACGTGTCGCTTGCATCCCCTCTGTGTGTTCTGCTACCCTACAGGCTCACTGAGGGTGTGTGTGGGGGAAGGGCATCCCGTCCCTCTTTCCGAAAAACCACTTCATCTTACTGTGGGCTTATGTGCTACTCAACAGACAGCAACCGGGGCCTCTGTAAGTCCCAGAGTATCACAGCCTCCATTGATCTTATTTACTTAGTATTCCATTAGAGCCTAGAAACAAGGTGAAGGAACGAGCAAGTTGGTTTAAAAAGGAGGAGAAGGAAAAGAAGTAGAGGATGACTGTCTTACCTCCTTTACAACCTCCTCTCTTTGCTCTTTGACACTCGAAAGAACTTCCACCATGTGGTAACTTTTCAAAGGCTGCAGTAATGTCCTTTGAAGCGACCATCAAAAATAAGTGTTTTTTTTATCTTCTTCTTTTTTGTCGGGCTCAATACTCTGAGGGGTTGGATGACTCCTTGTCTGGGAGTTGTATGTATGAGAGGAAGTGAGGAAGAAGGAAACACAAAGAGCTCAATGAGGATATTAAATAGAACTCTTGTTTTCCTTCTCCCATCCAAACTTCCAATTTTACCATTTATCATTTTTAAGCTTGTAATCCCTCTTTCTGTTTTCTCAGTGTAAAATTTAACTTTTAACAGTTTTTGTTGTGGTGCTCTTTTTTTCCTTTTCCACAACATTCCTATCAAATTAAAACCATCAGAAGCAGTCGTGTAGTAGCAGCTCTGGTCTGTGGCTGATATTGATACCAATGATACAATTCATTAAAGGTGCATAAGACTAAAAAAGTTTGGTTTCCACCTGCAACATTCTGACTGTCCACTAGCGGGCATATGACCTGTAAAGGACCTTTAGTAACTCTAAAACGTTTCCAGCTTCTCTGTCCTACTGGTTGAAACTGGAATTACAACTGTCATAAACAAGCCTGCTGCAACCTGCTGTAGCTAGTGCTAACAACGAGCTACTACTAACATGAGTCGAGTCTTACTAAATAAGCCACAAATTAAAAAGATCTACACTGTTGGACACAAAATATTATTAATTACAAGTCCAGTAGCAACAAAGCCAGGTCATCATCAGTCTGTGATTTGGTAGCCATCTTTAGCTCCCTCAAATGAGTGAAAGCTGCACCAATGTTCACTCTGGTTTTAGCTCTTTACTTCACCTCCAAAGATATTACTCTCTGAATTTTAATTCCAGGCAGTCGGCAAAATGAAAATGCTAACTGCTAGCCATTTATTAGCTACCGGCACAGAAAATAGCTAACAGCCATTAAGCAGGTAAAGAGCACCCCCTAGGACAGGGGTTCCCAAAATGTTTTCTTTGAGTACCCCCTTGCCTGTGTTCAAGACAAGCCAGGACCCCCGACCCCAACTCCTACACGCATAAACACATTAAATGTGATCATTTACAAACTTTCTACAGACATACAGAGTTATAACTTTTATATGGAGTTCTGATTATACTGTAGGGTGTGTTATTGGGTTTTTATAAATTTAATTTTTACAAATAAAATATTGCTAACCTCACAACTTCAGCAAAGACAAAATTATGGGGACCCCCTGAAATGTTGTGGGGACCCCCTTAGGGGTCCCGACCCCCAATTTGGGAACCCCTGCCCTAGGACACCTACCCACTCCACAAAACTGTTAAGTGCAGTTTCTGGTCAGCAGAGGGCTGCAGAGTGCTGTTCCATGTGAAGTTGTTAAAGTTGCTACCTGCACAATCACTGAACCCCACTTTTTAAGGAATTGGTTAAAGTGTAAAAGAAAAACTGCTTACTGTCGCTTTAATACACTAGGATTTTCAGGAATAGACTAATCCTGTTAAAGAGGCAGAGCTCTTAGAAATTTTGTTTTACAAACATATGTATATCTGTTGATCATAGTCCTGGTTAGTTAATGTCACACTATTGCAGAGTAAATGTTTGGAGTCCAGACATCCACTGATGTTACTGGCAACAATATGCCAGAAATATTGATACCCTTGATGGATTTCCTTATCTGAATTTTTTCTTTATGATTCTGCATTTGGAGTTATAGAGGTACTGACTGGCAAACCAAATTAATCTGTAGAAGAAAGCCTTACTTAGCCTAGTGAAGTAGACCAAATTCTTGCTTTGCATAGTTTGGTCTAGGCACGCTTCATAGGAATCCTCGCTGCCTGTGGCTGTCCAATCACAGCTCGCTATAGTTTTGGTTGGGCCATTCACAGCGCTCTATATTTTGGGCCAATCACAGAGCGGGAGTAGCCGATGACGTCAGCACTGCGGCAGCGAACCCAAGCAACATGGCAGCAACGCAGGAAACACGTTCGTTTGAAACGGCTTTGTCATCAACATTGGATTATTTAGACTCCAACGTGCGTAAGTCTGTCGGCTATACTTAGCGGCTTCTTTTTTTTATCAAACAAAGTAGTGCAATGTCCCAGTACACCTGATATTCACGTGTTTTTCATACAAAAACGACAGAAATCATTGATGTTAGACGCCATTGCTGCGTCCCGCTTTTCCGTCGCTGTGATTACGTCATGTTGTTCGTTACTCTGATTGGTCCTAGCGCTATCCAATTGTGTGCTGACATTTTGAAAGACAACCGTAGATCCCGCCTCACGACTGAGGGCCGTCAATGGTTTGTGGCCAGACTATATATTCACATATATAGGATGGCTTGCCAGGCTAAGCCTTACCTGTTTCACATTCAATTTTGACAATGACTGCACAAAAACGGACTGTTCTGGACATGTTTTTGTGAGGATCTGTATCAATTTGTAGTCTTCAAATGGACACTTTGGATACTGCCTGAACATCCCAACATAAAAAAGCTTTGACTCCTGAATGCTTCAACATAGTCGTCAGTGAGGCCCCCAAGGAAAAGTGATACTTAGAGGAATCCTCTGTACCCAGAATCATGGTTAGAATGACTGAAATCCTGTAGGGGATGGATAAACTCACTAAAGTACCCATTTCTCTGTTGTGCAAAGTAACAAAAGTCAGAACAAGTTCCATATACATATTGTAAAAAATATGAAAACACAAGAAACATTTACATTAATTTAAATAAAACAATATCAGGAGCCACTTGGGAGCCTAAAGAGCTGGACATTCCATCGCTGATATGTAAACCGAAACCAAAGGTTTTTTATTGCAATACCAATTCTGCTGCAGAGAAAAATAGCAATAACATATTAAGCATAAATGCATTTATTTCCAAAAGATTCTGCTCTTTTCTGATACAGAATCTAACAGCCTACAGATGCTCATTATTTCTACTGTTACGTTTCTTAATAACAGGAAACTTTTTTCCTGTTTTGGCACTTTGAAGCAAACAAGAACATGGTACCAAGGTTGGTTATTACTTTCATTTGTAATCAATCTGAAAGCTGATTTTGGAAGCATAAGTTGGTCTTTATCATCTGCTGCTGCAGACAGCCCACTGTACCTGTATCCATCCACCCAAATAAAAAGGTATGAAGAAGAGAGGCAGAAACAAGCGTAGGAGATGGAACATGTTTGTCTTTTGAACTCCACAGGAGTTGAGGTGCTTTCAAACGCTCCCAGGTGCAGATTTTTCTTAGATGCTCGGAGGAAGGGCAGGGAGTTCAGAGAGAGAGAGGGACAGGGAGGAGAGGAAGAGGAGGAGAGGAAAAACTGCTGGCAAAGGAGAAATAAACAGAGGCCGGATGTAAAAACCATAGCACAGGAATGGATTTGTGTATCCCGCTGAGGGGTGAAACGGTAAGCCACTTTCTATGTTTTGGAGGAAGAGGATTGATTTCCCCTTTTGCGACCTCTGTCTTACTCACTGCTGTTTGCCAGGTGTGATACAAAAGTCTTTTAACTGGAGGTGCAAATACACTGCATTTGGAAACAACAGGAAGTGGATCAGGCCCAAATGTTCCAAGGTTTGGAACAGAACAAAGCCAGAAAGAGAGACCTACAGGTGCAGGCTTTGTGGAAGCAGCTCTGTTATCCGCCCGCTGCCTCCCATCGATTTAGCAAAATAAATCTGGTTAATAAAACATACAAAAAATACAGTAAAGCTATTTATTTTATAGAGATAAATATAATGTAAATGTGCTTAGTGTTTACGAATGGTTCAATGCTTTTTGATTTTTTTAAAAGTCACAATTAATGCAGTACAACCTTTGTGATGTAATCAGTTTAGATATTTTAAATATTTCCGCACAATTTCATTTTTTTGTAATTTTAAAGAGGAGCTAGAATGCAGTTAATCAACAATCTAAAACAGCTTTGAGCCTCTAAAAAGCATAAGAGATGTTCTTTTGGCTTTCATCTGTCCCAGGAGCCCTGATACAGGCCATTCTAAAACCCCTAAACCAGCCTTGCTGTGAAAAGAGCTGTTAGCCCCTCCCACTCGGCCAGGACATGAATATGATAATGAGCTGCTTGCTGATTGGTTGGTTTCCCCAGAAGGCCTCAGACACTGGAGACATGCAGGTTTGAGGAGGCGTGGCTCCCCCTTATGACGTGTTAATGAAGACTTTCTCAGAACAGAAGTTTTTCTTTCGCCTTTTTCAACCTTTTAATTTACATAAAAAGTAGGTCACACACGGCTTTGACTTTTTGGCATGCTACTTTTGACCACCCAAGCTGTCTTTATTCAACAACAACAACAAGGAAAATGTTGGTTTACATTCTAGGTCCTCTTTCATTTTTACCTGCAGAAGAGCCAATGAGGTTACTGTCATAAAAACTCCCCCTCCGTAACAAGTTATTTGGCCATTAAGTTTGCTTAAAGCTTAAAAGTAAAACCTTACTTGTCTGTAGATGGCTTTTCCAACAGCATCACTTTAAAAATAGCATCCTAAAGGACTGATGCTAACAGCTAAAGGCTAATTCACAATTTATTGACCTGGAATCCTGTAGTTAGTTACAACCGAAAATCTCACCATCATCAGCAAAATGTAGCATTTTACCTTGATCCAGTGGTCAAACCCATCAAACATTTCTCCAAATAACCATATAAGATTAGACACTTTGGTCTTGACTGCACTTTCTCTCTAGGATCACTTTCTGAACTATTAAACCTTTGTACTGTCTATACAAAAATCATTTCTAGATTCAAACCAGATACTTCAGGGATGCAATATCAAGTTCAGATAGATATTTGCAAACATTTCTACCAGAAATATTGATGAAATTATTTACTGGAGGTGGTTTTATTTGTTGGTAACATAATGTTTGCACAAACTCCTGTCAAAGTTAGTAGATATGGAGCTGTTGGGCATTTTGTTTCAACAGAAATATTTACTAAAATTCTAAAATTAGAGTTTTGGGGGTCTCTTTTAAAAAAACATTTCTTCTTTTGGTCATCGTTGATGTTCTTTGATGGGTATCTGTTGGTGATTTTTCATGATTTCTTGAGTGATTTTTATTTATTTATTTTTTATTTTTTGGGGGGGTGCACATTCTTTAGTTTGTTTTGAGAGATTCCTTTTTTCTGTTTTTTTTACTTGGTATCTTGATGAAACCTTTTTTGTTTCTCTTTTGTGTTGGATCCAGTGCAATGGGACGGGTGGGGCGGGGGAGGGGGCTGTAGGGTTTTGTCCTATGTTGTTTTTTGGAAAAACTTAATAAAAAGACACTATTAAAAATTTACTGCTACAATTGAGCCCTGGATTCACCAGAAGTACAACATTTTGCAAAAATTATGATGTTTATGTTTGTAAAGAACCGTAGATGTAGCTAACTCTAATCAAATCAAAGTTTATTTTTATAGTACTTAACACCGCTCAGTGAGTGACCAAAGTGCTTCACTTTAAAACACCAGGATATAAAACTAACATAATAACTATAGGAAAGAAATAGTCACTAATAAGTTGCTCATGTATGACTGGTAGAACATACAAACTTGTTATTAGGCTTTAAAATCACTATATTCACCATATAGCTGTAGGGGTGATGGTATATCAAAATATTTGACCCTTTTGTTGCCTCAGGCAAAATTTTTATTACCGATGAAGATTCCCTCACCAATTTTCCTTTGAGTCATTTTTGGTCCCCCAGGTGCAGAAAGTCTGTATATTCTCAAGCCTCCTTCAACAGGTCGTGTCCCCACGTCGGATCACTGGAACATAAAATTAAAAAGACTCTTAGCCTTTTGACACCCCTTCTCTGGGCTTCAAAAGTTAATATGTCCTTTGTTGAATTCAAATTAACTTGACCTTCCCCTTTGCAGCGTGCGTGTTCCACTGAACCCTCTAAATGGCACAGGCCGGACCAGTGCTGTTTGCTTAAACGATACAAGCAATCCCTAAGGAAAAGTAAATAAGTGTGTGTGCATGTGTGTGTGTGGAGGGGGGGAGGGTCATAGGTGAAGGTCAAAGCAACCATTAGGCCTCGAGCGCCCCAAGATCATAAAAAAAATGAAAATTGTGACTAAAAGCTCAGGCTGGGTGTAAATCACAGAGCTGTAAAGCTGGAAAACTACACTGCCTACCCTCATAAATTGGCAATCCCCCCCCAACCAGCGGCTTCACACATGCTTTATGACAAGAAGATCAGACCGCTGAAAGAACTGAAGCGAGGAGGTCGTATATCCTCCAGGTGAAGACGAGGGATTCGGTGAGAGAGGCTGCCTCGATCAAAGAAGAAGGAAGAAAAAAGTTTGGGATGTAAGGGGACAAAAAGACAGAGAAAACTTTTCTGAACAGATTCAGACGGTTATCCGGGAAGCCCAACACAGCTCTACCAGAGCAGATGGATTTCCCCTTCAACCAACACTTTGCATATTAATGAAGAAAAATTGATTCCCTTGAAACTCCTGCAGCTCCTTTGTTTTAAGATGTTAAAATCACATTTAATGCCTTCCATATGTTAAGTAAAGACAAGCATGTTGACATAGAAATATTTGCTAATTATAAATTAATTTACCTAAGTAATTGAATCATTAGCATAAGTAGTTGGTGATTCTTTACAGTGTGTGTTGGAGGGAATACTGATATCTGAACTTTGTGTGCAAATTCAAAGCTTTTTTCTTTTTATATGGAGAAATGAGTTATAATTGTTCAAAATAATTGAATCTCTCTTGAATGACTCTCAGCCACAAAAAATATCTGAGCTAAATATTTGCAATATAGCATGAGTTGAAGCCATTTTTTGTTGGCCATTGGCGACATTTTTGAATTGAGTTAACTGTAGATGTTAGCAAGTTCCCCGTGTACATATGGTGATTACTTTCTGAGAGTTTTATGAAAACCCATCCAGTGGTTTGCAAGAAGTTTCCTAACAGAAAGACAAAGTTGTTGCCAAGAGCAAATGTCATTAACATTAAAATGTTCCTCAAAATCCGTAAAGAATGGACTGAGTTCTAGCAATTTTTGTACTTAATAATGGTTGGCTGTGATTGGTGATTGGCTGGTGGAAGTCTTTAATCAAGTAGAAGCAAAAAGTGAATTGGTTGAAGGTGTGTTTTACGTGATTACTTTTTGAGAGTTTCATTTTAAATCCAGTCAGTGGTTAATGGAATATTTTGCCAATGCATTGAAAACGTTTATTCTAACAGTTGATGGCAATGTTTTTACAATGCTCCTGTGCAATCAGTTAGCCCTTGAGGTAGTTGATTGGGATGATTCTCAGCTACTGCAGCACCAAATTTCAGCTCAATAGGCCAGTTTCCACTATCGGAACGTTCGGGTAATTTTACCGTACCTTTGCGGCATGCACGTTTCACAGGGCTAGCCTGAAAGGACCACTTTCCGGGCCATATCAGGAAGCCAATGGAGTACCTGAACTGGAGTACTCTGAAAGGCCTGAGTCACTGGGAAGGACTTGTGGTTAACTCACGCTGATCGGTTGAACCTCAGTAGGAAAAGATATCGGCAGATGTAGCCAAGCACCCGGCATTTGTAAAACTGGAAGATGTGCTGGTGAAGCAGAGTGAAAGGAAAAGAATGTAAGCAATGTTGACGCTGCTTTAAAAATCACTGTTTCTAAACTCCCAACAACTAAATAAATCAAATCACTAGTAACAATTGTCAGGAACTGAACTGAGCAGACAACAGCGTGAGTAGGAATGTGGCGTGATTGTTACGACCCACACGCGGATTGAACTGACGCTGGGTTTTGAACAGACACACAGTTAATATAGGAAGCCGCGGTTATTTGTGATTACTTATCCTATTGATGTTTTTTGTACTAAGTTATTTAAGTTACGCATAATTAAAAAAAGTTTAGTTCACTCTAATTAAAAGGCTTGAGTTCTATGTACTCAAAAATAAGTAAAACATTGAACTAACTCAACACATTTGAGTTCTAAGTAGTTTTTTAAAAATATTGAGTTACATGAACTCAATTTAATTAATTATTTTCAACATTTGGGTTTACAGTGCAGGAAGTCTGGCACAGGGCATGATGGGTACAGGGGCATGATGGGTAATGAAGTCTGGATGTTGGACTGAGGGTGAATGAAAGCTGGAGATGGATTTATGAGGCTGGATTAGGACTGAGGTGGAGGAGATATGAGGAGATCAGAACAGGGTCATAACAACACTAGAGTTAGAGCTTTATGATGGCCTCGAAATGTGAAATTGCAATGGTATTGAGATTTCATTGGTCACATTGTATGCATTTTCCTTACTTCTTTTTTGTTTTATTACTATTAAATTATGGTTTCCTAAGTTGATACTGCAAACAAATATGATGATAATTGATACATTTTTGATAAATGAAAATAGATCATTATTTGATAACCTAACCAAAACCAAAGGTGCATTTAGATTTCAATGCATTCTAGAATGCAAATCAAACACCAATAGCATTAGCTTAGCTTTAAAGTAATGCAGCTCACTGAGCACTCAGCCTATCATATATTGATTTATGTCAGTGTGAAGCTTCATGTTTTTTTTTATCTTTGTGTGAATTCCAGTGTTGCACTGAAAGATCAATACAGCTTTACTCCTCTTACATGTATTAGAGTCAAATGACACATCTGCTAGAGTATTGTGTTCTGTCAGTGATGCTGAAGGCTTTTTAAGTCAGTTCTGTGCTGAGATGCAAGAGCTGTTTCACTTCTTATTGTCTTGCAACACACAGACTTTGTTCTTGTCTGTGCAGAGGAGGAAATTCATTTACCTACAGGGGGCAATTGTGCTCACGCAAACTGTTTGGAGAAGCCATTTTTCATCCTTTATAGGGCAATTTCGTCAGAATCCCTGTTTGAAAGTAGTTCTGCTCTGGCAATCATTTTAGAAAAGTGACAGTGAAGCTGATCAGAAAACAGTTTTTGTCAGTTTTCCAGCCTTGCGTTCAGGGTCAGTGAGACAGACTCAGGGACAGTTTGTATGGATGGAAGAGCAGTTGCTGCCATTCATTTCTTTCATCGGTTACACCAGGCTTTGTTAAAGCATTTAATCCCATTGAAAATGCTTTGAAACCAACAAATTGCTGTAGATTAAGCGTTTATAAGCACAACGAGTTTTGTTTTTTGCAGCTAAGAACCAATTATGCTGTTTTTAAGATCACAATCTACTAAGACTTAATTCATCACTGGCTTTTAGATGAACGGATAGGAAATCCAACTAAAAGCATCTGTCAGTTGATTGTGCATAAGAGTCAGGTCCAAACACATTTCAGAGCATGTGTGTTATGTTCAAAGGTATCATGATCAAAAGATTCTTGATGTAAACAGCTAAAAGTATTTACCTTCATAAGGTGTCTGGGCTTAGCGTTAGAGAGGCATTATACTGACAAAGGGATTGGGGGATTGCTCCAAATAACCCATGGATGAACAAGTTTGGTGTGAAGGAACTTGAGTTAACCCAAGAGAGAATGTTAGGAATGAATTAGAGAGCTTAGCCAGGATTTCTTGTCCAAGATCAGTACATGGACTTCTTTTGTGCGTTTCTTCTAACTGCATCACTTGGTTCTTTTTTTAACACAGAAAAGAGTTGTTTATACCTTTTTCTTGCTGACGTTTCAACTGCTACTGCAGTCTTCCTCAGAGGTAGCCGCTGTTGGCGGCGTCACTTTCTTTTCTGTTTATCCGCAGGCAGCAGAGGACGGTGTCGCCCTCTGCTGCCCAAACAAGGATCATAAACACAGAACAACAAAAATGCAACAGATGAATCAAGGAAGCCATAGAAATAAGGAGACGTGGACACACAACCATGAACAGAGACGATGGAGTCTACACATTGGATCACGCATGGGACTGTGTCATTGGTGAGGAGAGCACAAGCAGCAGAGGGCGACACCGTCCTCTGCTGCTTGCGGATAAACGGAAAAGGAAGTGACGCCGCCAACAGCGGCTAGCTCTGAGGAAGACTGCAGTAGCGGTCAAAACATCAGCAAGAAAAAGGTAAAAACAACTCTTTTCTGTGTTAAAAAAAGAACCAAGTGATGCAGTACATGGACTTCTGGAACAATTACCATGATTTCCCATAAAACACCCCTATAAGATGTGATAAACTTCTCAAAGGTTGAAGCTGTTTTAGCTGCAAATTGTAGGTCAACTCTAAATCTATGGGTTAATAATTGGATACCAATACATTTCATTACAGCCCTATCAGTTTGTTTCTGACCACAACTTCTAAGCCTCCTACTCTGAACCCACGTTTTAGAACTGAAGAAGCCTCTTGGAAGAGAGGTAAAACATCTACAAGAAAACCAGAAAAGTCCAGTTCTTTTCAATTGAAACTCTCAAAATTATCACGTCCTGGATGTCTAAGAATCTACACCAGGCCTATTCAATTACTTTCTCTACTGGGCCAGATTTCTAAATCGTGGATCAGCTTAGGGCCGGATACCCAACTCTTTATTATGTATTTTACTGACAACATTTAAATATTAAATTTTAATATTTTGACTGATATTATTACCTCCACCACTACTACAAATACAACTATAAATAACAGCAATGCACGTCTTCTTATTGTTTTAATGATCTGCATCAATTCAACAGTTGCAGAGCTGGTAATTCAAACATTTTTATGGTTTTTAACCTGCATTAACTCGATCGCAGCTACTAAATGAAAATTAACTATAATAGCATAGCAGCTATGCAAAATAAACATGTGGCAAGGTGGACAAACAAGGGGCTGTGCGGGACTCGAACCTCTGACTCCCCAGGTGAGAGTCACGCGCACTAACCAGTCAGCCAAACGGACATCCCTGTCAATGTCTGTCTCAGTGTTTTCTCCGCTCCGTGACAGCGCCTCAGCGCACCTTTTAACACCTGCTGTCAGATCGCAGCAGCCATCCTCTCCCTCAGCAACAAAACGCTACTGAACCCATTCTAAGTTTAATTATTTTAGTATAACTCGGGTTTTATTTGGTCTGTTAACAAAAATAAAATGGGTGTGTAGTTTATAATCCGCATTTTAAGCATAAGTTGAAACCAGAGAGTCTTGCTGCTGCGGCGTCCCAAAGGTGTGTTTTCATTGGTCAACTGCAGACATAGACATGAATACGTAGCCTACGTAGATGGGCAGCTCCAATAGGCAGTGCCAGTCCACTGGGTGTCTACATATATATGTCTGTGATTGCTAAGATGGTGTTGCGTTCAAGTGCAATATCAGTGTGGGAATTTTGAAACTCGCACGCAAAAACTGTTTTTATCTGGGTTTTTTCTATTGGTGGTTGGGGGATAGGGTCAGGTGGGCCACCTGGTGAGGGCCCGCGGGCCGCCATTTGAATAGCCCTGATCTACACCAACTCCATTTGCGTGTGAAGACATTATGGATACTGGCAGGGCACAAATTACCCAGAGGCTTCCGGGGGAGCCATGTGAGAGCGGGGGGTTATGCTGACAGACTTTGTGATCATAGATTGGGGGGGGGGGGTCTTTTTCGAGGCTCCCCCCTGGGTGTGTAAGTTGAGTGCTTCTGGGGTAGCCCATCACCCTTTTAAGGGGAGCCAGGCTCCCCTTAGCTCCCCCATAGTTCGAGCCCTCGTTACTGGCCCTCCTTGACCAGCATTGAGAACCCCTGCTTTAGAGGTTTCCCACACACTGGGAGGAGACCTTTGGTGGACCCAGAATTTGTTAGAGACATTTCTTATCCCTTGACCTATAGGAACACATTGAGATACCCAAGGAGTAGCTTGAGAGTATCAGTCGAGTTAGTGATATTTGGGATCTGTTCCCTAAATGACTCAACCTTGAATATGTTAGAAAGTGTGGATGGGTGGTACTTTGTTTGGGACAAGTTTAGGAAGAAAAGCTTTGTGTTTTCTTGATAATTTGTTGGTTGGTGTTTCAAACAACTGGGCAATAGAAAAGAGTTTAGGGATTATGAAATAATTAAATGCAATAATGGTATCAGTGATACACTCGTGCTTTCCTTCTTTCTTTTCAGTCACCACAGTGCTCATCATGCTTGTATCTTAGTCCATTCAATGCAAAGCCCAAATCTTATGGATATGATTCTTGAAAGGCACACCTTCTTGCCCTGCAGCGATAACTCAAACTATGATGGGCCTGGGTGGTTTCCCTGCTGCAGGCTTGGGTTTTAACGTTCTGTGGGCCTTTTCCAACTCGGGTTGCATATGAGCGATGCATTTTTTATATCAACAAAGAATATAATTGCCGGACTTAACTGCACTGTGGTCTGTCATTAGAAGTTTGATTGTTTAGCAGGTGCAGAGAGCATCCGTCTGTCCATCTATCCTTTTAGGCTTGGCTTTAATTTTGACAGCTTGCCAGTCTTCTACAGGGACACACAAAAACAATCAGCCCCTCACAAGCTACCGTTTATGGCCCGTGATAGGAATCCAGAGACCTTGATGGAAACAATGGAAGGACATATATTCTCCATGAAGAAATTTGAATGGAATCTGCACCAGCTCATATCTGCTTTTAGGCAGAGGAAATCTGAGGAAAACTAAGAAGTTTTGATTAAAACCACAAACTCAAGGGTCTGTTTGAAAGTTTTTTTTTAAACCTGAGGGTACATCAATAATATCAACCATGGAAAATAGTATAAATCCTATGAATGTGTCGATGCTAATTAAAAAGTCTCATCTTAAGTTGAACATCATAAGCAGCTGAGACATGAAGGCTAGTCGGACTAGGGTACAACTGGTGCACTTTGACAGAGTTACAGTATTTTGCCTCTGTGCCTTTCTGTAGTCGTCTTGTCATTAGCTGAGTGAGACCAACTCTGTTGCAAACAGATTTCATGATTACAGGACTAACCCAGATTCTTGGAGATGTCTGAACATCTCAGCCTGTTTTCTGTCTCTAAAATCTCTAGATGCTGACATTTTCTTGTACTTTTTCTCCTTCTTGTGTTTGTCATCTCTCTCGTAAACCTCATGGACGAGGTCCAAAAAGTTGCCTTTCGATGTCGAACTCCATTAAAGGTGGAAGTTGATGATGCGAACACTCATTAGAAGTGTCATTAGCACCATGCTGCATCTCAGGTTTGCTTTGGAAGATGAAGGAACCGTAAAAAGACATTAAGGTTTTAGATGATGCATGTAGACAAACACATAATCATACATCTCATTTTCTTCTGCTCTTTGCCTGAACTTTTAAAGAATGGGGGGAAAAGAAGCAGCAGCAGCAAATATGCTCTCTCTGTAGCCTTCCTGCCGAAGCTGTGAGATGCAACATACACCCATCGTGACAGGCGTTCTCCCAGGGCGGCGCAGGGTAATCATGCTGCAGCACCTCTGGCAAGGCTAATTAAACCAGCACATCTGTGCCTTATTGCACATCTGGAGCAGGTGGTGGCATCGCCTGCAGAACCTTCCCTCTCCTTTCCTTCCACAGCTGCCAGCTCATCACTGAAATTATAAATAATAACAGCGGTAAAGGTGCTCAAAGACTTTCCGTTTTGTCTTTTTCTTGTTTTAATTATTGTCTGTTTGGCTTTCAGTGCATTTGGAGTTGAGAACAGCGAAGTGAGTTATCCAGATCATAAAGATGAATAAGTAATTGACACATTCTTTTGTTATTTAGTTATTCTAGATTTTTAGAAATAATGAGAATTCTTTTTTAAAAATGAAGGGGTTTAGCAAGTGTTGGATTATTTAAGTCAAAACATAATTAGTTCTAGTTAGTCTTTTCCTTATTTAGACATATTTGAAGATTTTTACATCAATATTTTTGCAAAATGGATACATTTTTCCACTATTTAATTATTTAAATAAACAACAGTTTTTTTGCAAGACTAATTTTCTACAAACCATTCAATGCTGGAACACAATTGAGTACATAACAAAATGAAGTTTAATTATTGTAAATATAATAGCCTCCTGAGACTCAAGTGCTTGTTTGGTGTATGCTGTTTTAGTTCTACTTAGAGATGTGAGTACAAAGAGTTTTGAATTAAGGCAACTGGAATTCTTTGGTTTCTTGAAGACGTTTTGCTTCTCATTTGAGGAGCTTTGTTAATTTTGACTGGAATATGGGAGGGTCAAGCTTATAAACTGTAGCTGTCTATTGTTGCTAAACGAGCTGAAACTACCTATGAATACCCCTCCTCCCTACCTCCTGCTGAGTCGTTGAAGTCATTATGCCCTATTGTGTTAGAATGATTGTTTTGTTTAGATGCAGGAGGGTGTGACCTAGACAGAAACTGTTTTGGAATTAGGTTTAAAGCTCCATTATAGGTACTGGAAAGGTGAAACCTGATGCCTCCTCCTGTATTTGATGCAGTTTTTTCCCATTTGGCATAGATGGCATCCTTTACTCATCTCTCAAACCATCTATCTTCTCTGTCCAGAATGTGTACTTTGTCATCTTGTAAGATTAGTAGGCCCTCAAAACAAAAGCAAAAATGGTTTTGAACAATAAATGGATTAAAAAAGGAAAATAGAAACAAAAAATGTTTAGAACAAACTTTAAGATGAACAAAATTAAGTGTTACTGCAAGGAGCCATCAAAATATGTAAAGGTAAGCATTTGTCTCCCATTATTGCCAGACTATAAAATAATGACGTACAGCAAGTTTTCAAAATATACTTCAGAGTTATGAATTTAAAATGTTTTTCTAAAAAAAAAATTTATTATTATTATATTATTTCATTTTCTATTTCTATGTGGCCTGGTACCTTGAGGTCAATTTGTTAAATAGTTTAATGAAAATATTTTTGTATTTCTTTAAAATAAAAAAAATCCTAAAAATTTGAACTTTTTGCCATAAGTGAGTGAGTTTATTTTAACTAAATCAAACCATAAAACCAAAAAAATAAAATTAAAAAACAGGTAAATTACACAAAATATTTTAATTTATTAATCATTTTTTTTATTTTTAAATAAAATTTTATGTCATATTTTATCTAGATTTCTAAGATAATTTTATGACGTTATATGATGAACAACTCCTGATGAAGGTCTTCTGACCGAAAGCTTGATTAAAAAACTTCAACTGCAGATAAAGTGTGCTGATTTTTTCCATTATGACGTTATATTTTAAAATATTTTGAAAACATTTTCTTTTTTTTAGTTTGAAACAAATAAAAAAAAAATGTTTTAGTTCTTTTAATGTCTCTTTATACAGCAGAGTACATTAAAATGCTTAAAAAAGAAAAACGTCTGACATTATATTATATTTTTATTCCAGTAGAAAATATCAGATATAAAGAAGACAGCTGGGCACTCTTTTAGTAAAAGTAGTTAAATAACATCAAACAGAATGAAATATTTGGGATTTTTTTTGTTCATAAATATTAATTCTTGACCCAAAAAGAGCAAAAAAAAAAAAACCTGATTATGCTGACAGGAATTACCTAAATTTGTGACATCTCTTTCACGACACCAGCAATGATTTAATCATACATGTATTTAACATTCTTTACATATTTTACACGCTACGTTTGATCAAACAAACCTTTTTATGAGACAGAATTTGGAGCGCTCCTTTCTTTTCTCTCGTCTTTCCCTGCCTCGGCTAATTTCCGACACAAAAGCGAATCTTTTGGAACAGAAACCGCTCTTTAAAGGCGGATTTAAAGTCTGGTTTGGGCTGTTGGAGGAAGGATAAGTGAAGCTTTAACATCGAGTCAGATGGGGTGATGGGAACTGACAGCACCGACACCTGAATCAAAGCCTGTGGGAATGTTCGAGAGTCTCCAATTATCTTTATTTCTTTAATAATAAAGTCTTCTTTAGTTGTTTTGGAGTAAACAGTCATAGAAATTTGATTGGCGTTCCTTATTTAGCTGATTCAGGGTGATCCTCCGACCCCCTCGATTCCGAGCAACTCGTCTGTAACTAGGAGCTTATTGCGGCGTTATTACAAGCGGCCCCTTTGGTGGCACTCACGAAGGCCCTGACAGGTCCTGGGGACTCTGTTGTCACCGCCGGGGAGCCGGCAGGATGCAGTTGTCAACCAGCAGGCCAGGAAAACCCGTCCGTTAATAGATGCAAACACGTGGCGGAGACATGCACTTGGACGGGGCATGTGGTACATGCACATGCAAAATGGAAACATAATGTTGTTGGTGCAGCGGTGTGACAGCAGCACACACACATACACACACACACACACACACACACACACAAGCTGGAGATCCTCGGAGAGCCCCTGACAGTTTTGCCCTGAGCTTCCAATCCGTCTCAGGGAGCTCCAAACACCCAGTGCAATTACTCTTTCTTGCTGACTGCACCTGCACAACATAATTGAGAAGGCTACTGGGGCTTTGTCACTTAAGGTAAAGATGTAAAAGAAAAAAAAGGAAACCGCTGCAGCAGGGGGCTTTTGCTCCTCAAACAGAAGCTGTGTGTGTTTGTGTGTGCTAGCGAGGGCACATTTTTAACTCAAGGACACACGGTGGCTGAAAAAAGTCCATCTGGATCCAGTAAAACTGGTTTCATATCAAATAAACTGTGACGATTGGAACAGTGGCGTGAAATATTCCGGTCCGGGTCCACTTTCTTAAACTGCGATGAGCGTTTTCTCTCTTGAAATAATTTCATTTCTCTTAATTTCTTTCTGCTGCTTTATTAAAACCAGCAGCAGGTCGTTGTCGCTAATGAGGAAACTGACCTGTATCATGTTTGATCTCATTAAGTAGACTCTAACTAATCATGATGTGACTTATTAGATGGCTTCAGGTTGTGAGTGTGTGTGTGGGACAAACTGCTTTTATTTTAGACTTTCTAATAAATTAAAGGCGGAAAATGCATCAAACTAAAAATAAATCGTATTGCCCAAACACTTGAGAGTTCGTGGTTGAGGTATATCTAACTTAATTCGTCCATCTGACCAAAGATTAAAGCTCCTGGTGACTTAAAATCAATAAAAAGGCAGATTATGGTCTCATAAAAGATGTGTACTGATGCTCTGATGTGCTTTCTGAGATTTTTCTCCAACAGACAAACCAACACACTCACAGGCAAAACCATTATCACTCACCTTCTGCCTTTTGGTGCAATAATAAACCGTTCGTGTTACCATTTCGGTTATTGCAAAAAGCCTTTGTGAGTTGAACATTTCATTGCAGCACTCTGTCACTGTTTGCAGTTGCTCGACAGCCATGCAGTTTGCTTAGATTTTACCTCATTTTCGAACTAATCTTCCTCAATCTTTTCTGCCTTATTTCACACACGAGGGATCCGACAGTGATGTCACCATCCGCTGACCCCGAAATGCACTTCTAAATCACTGCTGCAATGGAGTTAAACCACTGCTGGCTGGAACAAATAACTAAAAGAGAATCATGGAAGGAAACCCAACCTCAAAATTCAATCTGAGGACAGCTGTGTTGTGATAATTGTATTGAACTGACACTTGTACTAGTTATTTGCTCAAGTTTCATCTCGATTCGAAGCTGCTGCTATTTGCCCCGTGTGTTCAAATAGAAAATGCAAATGTTGCAATGCAGACTTGGTTATATAGAACAATACAGGAAAAGGCATATGTACCGTAGGGCTTCATGGTAAATATAAAGCTAGATTGAGTAGATGCTGAGGGGAATGCCTGGTTCTGTCCAAACTTAGACTGACTCGCTGGAAGTTGATGGATTGACTACATATTTCATGCATTGCTCTGCTTCCCCTCCACAACTGGTGTTGTTTTCCAAATCCTGGCAGATGGAAACAATCGCAGAGGTAAGGCTACTGGCTGAAAAATAGTTTAACCTTTCTTTAGGTAAATTTACAAATCTCTGCATAATCTAAACGTGGACATTATGATTGTTGTGCATTCACATTTTTTTCCCAAAGTGATTTGAAGGTCTTGGGACGAGGTTTGGAGCGTACTTGTTGCAATTCTTGCCGTCTTCAGTTCACGTGTTGAAGTGTCCTCAGGCAAAATGTCAAACCACACGTAAACCCCATAGGCTGATTATTGTGTGTGATAAGGAAAATAACAGTGAATGTACTGTCTATTGTGAAGTACTTCAGTTTATTTTAAAATGTTTGCAATACAGTATGAATTAGGGATGCTCCAATCCGATCACATCGGAAATTCGGCCAAATCACTTGATTTTCATAGGATCGGAATTGGGTGGAAAAATACAGATTTAACCTTATAAAGCAACAAATGTGACTTTTTAAATTAATCCTTAGATAGCGATTTTCAAATGGGTCAACTATGGCTTAGTTTAAATTTCAGCAAATTCCTCTACATCAATACATCAATGTTTCTACAAAAACAACATAATGTCAGACAATTTACAGCAGGTGGGGTTTCAGACACCAAAACATGTAGCTGCAGGCTAACACAGAACTAAAGTGTCTCCTCAGGAAAGCAAAAATATCTGCGTTTTGGTGGTATTATAAACCAGACAGCGAAGGTAGTGCAACAGTCACTTATTCATACTGGGCATTCAACATGGTGGAAAAGACACAGCTACATGATACACAGCCTTCAAAACAAACTACTTTATCGCAACTAATTTTTCTTTCAGCTTTTCCCGTCAGGCGTCACTAAATCAAATCCCCTGTCTCCATTAAATTCCAGTTTGCCACTAACAGTCCCAGTTCACAGCGGCAACTCGGACAAAAACGCGGAGCCAGCTGACAGAAAACGATACTCTAATAAACAAAGAGAAATTGCAGACAGACTCCAAAATGTCAGGGTTTGTCAGTCTCCTGCAGCACCTGAGCCGCCCATGGTAGCTACAGGTGTTGTGCGGAGAAAAGTGACCCTGACAGCTGTGGCGCTGCGTGCCTCTACCGTCACGGGAACGTTCATCGCTCAATACAGACAATGGTTGCTTTTGGGCCGAAACATGTTATTGCCGGAGGTTTTTAGACAAATGCGAGAGAACCACTTTCTTTTTTTTTTATCTCCACTATATTTATAGCTATACCATGTTAGAAGATAGTTAAGAGGCATGAAAAAACAATTTAAGCTAATTTTTTTCCCAAATTTGCTATAGCAGTTTTAATGGCTTGCTGACATATCGGATAGGAACTCGAAATTAACTGACTCGGACTCTGATCGGGAACAAAAAAATGCAATTAAAACATCCCTAGTATAGAGATAAACCTAGTTTTTTGTGTCAATTTAGTGAAATGTCAATAAAGTCTAGGAATAGACCATGAGGTTTTTCCTCAAATAACACTGGTCGAAAATCTTTATAGGATGGCTGAGCTAAGCCTTACCCTGGCTTTCCACTGGATGTGTTACCATAGTGCAACATCTGCAAAGTGTAAAATGCAGCGTTGGATGCCGTAATGATCTTGCTAAAGAAATATCATCTCATATTTAACCTGAAAATGTCTTGGAATCCCTTTGAATAAGCTGGATGAGGTTGAATTACAAGTTTTCCATTTAAACAATGGAATGTTTTGCTGTATGACACAGTTGTCCTTGAATCTTTTTGTCCTCCATGACCCCAGAAACTTCCTACATCTTAGACTTGCAGTAATCCTGGCTGGGTGATTGAAAATTGAGGGTAAGGTGATTGCTCTTAACTGTGCTCATCTGAAAAGGTTCAATTATATTTTTGCTGTTTTCTCACTTGAAGAATTTTCTTCTATAACACTGGACTGATCCAGTCTAGCTTGTTTCCTGTGTAAGACAGATTACCCTTGTTCTAACCTTATGTTCAGCTTACAGATCGGGAAATTAGTCAGTCTGACTCACAGCGAGAAAGCGGTTTCCATTCCTGATTCTGTGGTCCATCTGTCCAGATGAAGAGGCAGCTTTAACCCCACACTTGTTTACCCCTTCAATCTAAGACACTTGAGCAACAGCATTTGTTTAATTCAAACATTTCTTTGATTTTCACTTTGATCCGTCAATCAGAGCAGATTCGGTTTCCTTTTGTTTGTTTTGCTTGTGACTGAGACGTATTTCTTTTAGATTTATTTTACAGAATCATTGATGCACACCTTGAAGTTTGTAAAATGTTAAAATGTTCAGCATAGAAGTTTTTGGCTTTCACCAGTTCCCTCTTTTGTGTTTGATCTGCGTTTTCTATCTGAACCTTATCTCTATTTCGTCTATCTTCACCCTCTAGCGCATCTATGAACCATTCATCCCTTTAAGGCAGTCTGCGTTCCTTCCCTCTCATTCTTCCATCCGTCTTATTCTCTCTATCACCAACTTTCATAGAACAGACAAACCAGACTTAGACACGCGCTCCCTTGTCATTTGTCAACAGTGTCAGCTCAGATAGACAGAAACCTACCTACTACCTCCTGCTTAGGCTTCTTGATGTCAAATCCCAGCACATGGCAGTAGGCAGGCGAAATCCCCTCAGATATCAAGAAGAGTCTGGTTACAGACTCAGTCCCCCATGCAAGTGGGAGAAAACTGTCACATCATGTTAGAGAATCTTGATATTGCCCTTGTCTTAACTGCAAATCTCTCTTAAATGTAGATTTAAAGTCCCTGAAACAGATTCTAGATAAAAAAGAGACTTGATTTATGTCTGTGCCAGAAATAAAGGTTGTGTGATCACATCATAAAGAATAAAAGATCTAAAAAAACAGAAGAAGTCTTTGTAGAGTTGTGATAAAACCATCTAATTTCTGGGGTTGACTGATATTGACCATATGACTGATATTGTGTAAGTGTTATTATGGCCAGTTCTGGTTATTTGTTGAGTCACAGTTTGGTGTTTTATTATTTTTGTTGCTTCTTTCACTCAAATAAGTTCTTGTATGTGACAAATAGATTAGCTAACATACTATAAACAGAAAGGTGCCTAAAATAAAAGGCCTCTCCCAGACATATTGCCCATTTTAGGTGTTATTGGTGTAAACACATATCAATGCTATCATCCTGATTATCATCTAGATATACACCTTCATACCCAACATGTGTTTCATCAATACAAGCTCTCTTCTACCAGTTTGGGTAAGCCATCCATGAACCATCTCCGGTGGTCTAGTGGTAGAGTGTCCGCCCCGGGACTGGGAGATCAGAGTTCAAATCCCGGTCGGGTCATACCAAAGACTTTGAAAAAATAGCTTGACACTCAGCACTAAGGGGTTGGATTGGGGGGTTAAACCACCAAATAGTTTCCGAGCGCAGCCACAGCTGCAGCTCACCGCTCCCCACCATGGAGATGGGTCAAATGCGGAGATGTAATTTCACCAGTGTGTGATGATGACTTGGGACTTTAACTATGATGCTGTGGTTGATTTGCTCTGTGCTTCTCCTTTGGACCACAGTAGCTTGGTCTCAACCAATATAGAGCAAACATTGTCTTCAAAAACTACAATTATGAAGGTATTTTATCCCAAAAATCATTACCATGATATTTGTCTCTTGGTAAAAATGGTAAATCCTTGCACTTGCCCATTTTATCTAAAGGACCAGAATTTCTCTTGCTATCCAAAACCATTTCAGAGCATTATCAATCCAATAATCTTCTGCTTTAAAACAAAAACACTTTGAGGTCTGAGGCAGCACTTCATTAACTTTTCTTTAAAAATGGGGGTAAAATAGTCCTGACTTTGGTTAAATGATGTCTTCAGCGTTGCATAATCATCCCTCATCACTGACTGATGTTTCCCCTTCACACTGATTGCCTTTACATTGTCAATTGCTTTAAAAAAAGGGTTCATTTCTTTACTTTACCAGTGAAGCGTCAGAAGCAATTAAGTCTCAGCATTTGAGGTCCTGCTTTCAAGTCAGATGAGAAGGACGGAGAGGGGGAGGCGTAATGTGGGGAGGGAAGAAGAAAGGTCAGGGTGGTCACTGTAAAAAGATGCTGCACAAATTGTTTTAATCTCAACGCTGATTGCGCTACTTTGACTATTTGTTTTTGAGTGTTTTATTCCACAGGAAACAATAAAGACACACATTTCTCTTTTCTAAACAACAATGATGACGTTGTCAAGGACATTTATACGTGTTCTTGTGTTACGACACCAACCGTCACATCAGATCATGCAAATTCCCGGCGTGGAACACCAAGGTGGACATTGTGTAGCAGTGCTTTTACTGAATTGCTGCACTAAATAAATTAGATTTTAATTCGACCAGACTTCTGGGAGTCACTTATATTGATTCTACATTCTAATTAGGACCTAAAGCTTTATGAAACTGTAAATATTAACTTAAATGTGTGCCTAAGGCTGCATGGTGGCACAGTTGGGTGATCTGTTGCCTTGCAGCAGGAAGGTTGCAGGTTCAAATGCCAGCTGCAGCCTTCCTGAACAAAGTTATCATGTTCTCCACATGCACACATGGGTTTTCTCCTACCAACCAAAAACAAGCATGGTTCAAATTTGTGAGTTGCTTTGTATAAAAGCATCTGCCAAATTAATACCCATCGACCAAACGTCTGCATGCCTTTCATTAACTACATGGTTTTAGATGCAAGTAGACTTTTGTGTAAGCTTTGTTTGGATTAGGTTAAGATTCGAACCCCTAACGGCAAGCAAAACCATTTTATTCATTCATTTTGTAGTTTTTCAAGGTTGCTGATTAGTAACAAAAAACTCATGTTGAAACTTAGCATTTACTAGCTTGTTGTGCAGGGTGCAATGAAATCTCGAGACTATCAATGGATTCTAGAGAGAAATGTGCTGGCCAGTGTCCGAAAACTTGGTCTCAGTCGCAGGTCATGGGTCTTGCAACAGGACAATGACCCAAAACACACAGCTAAAAACACTCAAGAACGGCTAAGAGGAAAACATTGGACTATTCTAAAGCGGCCATCTATGAGCCCTGACCTCAATCCTATTGAGCATCTTTGGAAGAAGCTGAAACATGGCGTCTGGAAAAGGCAACCTTCAAACCTGAGACAATTGGAGCAGTTTGCTCATGAGGAGTGGGCCAAAATAATGGATTCATTATTGGAGTTGTTTAGTGATTGCTTCAAAAGGTTGTGCAGCAGATATTTAGTTAGGGGTACCAAGTTATCACAATGGTCAAATAATAAGTTAGATTTTAGAAACACATCATATTTATTTTTCCTCTGCAGCCAAATTATTAAACAAAATTATCAAAAAAGGGCAACAGCAGGTGTCACTCTGCAGGACACATACTCTGTTATATGATCAGTATTCTTTTTACACCCTTATGAGAATGATGCATTTTGATTCTCAAAGGGCTTTGTTTTGAAGCAAAAAGCTTCCATAGAAGAAGGTTTTGACTGTGTAAAGCCCAAAACATGCAGAGTCCACATTTTAAGAAGCCCGCAGACATCATTTTGTTTCAACAGGTGGTGGAGTTATACTGTTTAGCGATTCTTAAACTTCTAAGACAATAAATTAAAAAACAAATATTGATTGCATAAACATTTGAGTGTCTGACCTACGAGTGTCTCAACCTCTTTCAGCCAATCTGAGTCTAATTTACAAATTTAGAAATCCTTGTAAAGTAACAAGGCAAACATGTAAAGTTGGCTTGTTCTTTGAAGCAATTAAAATATTTTTTAAATAGAAAATGTTACTTTGATTAATAGAAAGCAGAATTTGGGGAATTGAAAGGCACCTGGTTGTTTATTGAAATTATTCTGGAAAAGTGAACATTTGCTGCACTTAAAATACTTGAAGAAATCTACTTTATCTGTCAAGACTTGTATTTGTTATTTTATATCATTTTAATGTTGTTTTGTGTTTTTTTTCCATACTTCAGTTCTTATTCTCTACATGGCAACTTGCTTTTATATTCCTCTATAAGGTACAACTTTACCTCAAATGAACATGTATTGATTTTCAGTTCAAAAATATGATTTTAAAGGTTTCTGCTCATGCTTTTGTGTGATGCATCTCTTAGCTCTATGGATGCATCACCTCATAGCTCTATTGCTGCTATAAACAAGACAAAAACGATGTTTATCCTGCATGAACTTTCCAACTAGTGAAAAGACTGCTGCCTTTAAACTTCAGCGAGGTGTAAAGAGGAGTGACTTCATTACTGCCCCAATGAGCAATAACCATCACTCACTTAGCACCGAGTGCAATAACCCGTTTAATGTCATAATTATCGATTGTGGTTGATAGCCACAGCAAAAGGTCAAGTTGAATTTTTTTTCTAGTTTGGTCGGTGATTGTGGAAGCAGGTGTAGCTGAAAATGGAGCTGGAGGAAAAGGCTGCTGAACATCTGACAACTGGCAGGGTGAATGGTGGAGCTGACAAAAATAAGATATGGGGTGCATTCAAGTAATATGTAAGAATTCTACAGTGAAAATATCACAAAACAGTCTAGCGTCTCAATCGTATTAGAAGAAAGGTTACATTGAAAGAGATTTCATTCTCAGCCAGCTTGGGCATTGTCAGTTTTTCTCTTAAAATAAAAAAAACCAAAGAGGGACGTAGTTACTGTTTACAATCTGTGAGCCCGTGAGGTTGCTGATTATGCGTAAAGCTAACGCTGCAGTGCCAGCATTTGTAATTTGACACCAGCAGGCAAAAAGCTCCAGAGTTGTTTAAAGAACCAAAGCCAGTAAACAGGAGTGACCCAGAAGTAGCTTTCTTGTACCCCTAAGAAGCCACGACATCTTTTTCTTTTACTCTAACACTGGAGGCTAACTTCGATCTAACAATGCTAACGGTGAATTAGAAGCAACAACTGGATATTACAGTGAAATGTACAGTATGTGTGACATGATTGAGTCAATCGTGGCATTTTACTTCCTTTAATGAGTCGATCAAAACCATCTAACAATCATTGAAAATCTATGGGGTGTTGTGAAGAGGAAGATTCAATACGCCAGACCCAACAATTCAGAAGGCCACTATCAGAGCAACATGGGCGCTCGTGTGCCAGCTTAAGGTAGCGTACTTATTTTCAATCATAAATTAGCTTCCTGCTAAAAGAGGAAGAACTTGGGCAAATAAATCTGAAACAGCAACGAAGAAAACAAAAAAACAAATAACATACACTGTAAATACTAATGCAAATGACTTCATGCTTTGTCCTCATCCTCAATCATTGCTCGCCATCCTTACTCACCCTGCAACTCCTGAGTCATCAGACACTATTGTCAGACAGCCTCCATCGGCGAGTACACAGGGCTAAATTATACACCCCTTTTTAATAAGGCTATGGATTGTTTGAGGAATGACACCAGCCCTGCTGTTGATTATATCGAAGGCCTGTTGTTTTATATCCTGCGAATGTCAGATTTCTGCTATTTACATCCCTCAACTCCTGCGTGCCAGCGAATGGGTATTGATTTAGCCACAGATTAATGGTGGGAGAGGGCGAAATTAAAAACAAAAAAACAAAAAGGGGAGGGGCGGGTGAGGAACTATGGAGCCTTGGGTGAACCGAAGACTCAAAAAAAGAAGTAGAAGAAGAAACTGTGACTGAAATAAAGCAATTACAGCAAGAAAAGGCTTTTCTTTAAACTTGTTGGAACAACATGGACACAAGGTTTCACCATCTCAGCTGGGCGTCCATCCTGGCCTCGGCAGTAAACAAAATGTTATTCCATATTTCTGTGCTGGCACCGTTTCCTTTTGTCCCAAGCAGTTTTCTACATACTGGGATCCACTTCAAGACCGTTTGATGCCATTGCCACGTCTCCATTGAATTTTTTGCCTACAGCTACAATCCGTGGTCCAGAGCCAGGCTGCAGCTTTCCAAGCCTTCATCCTCGTTTTAAGGAAAAAAGATGCCCCTGTCAGACATCCTGTTCCACATCAACAGTCTGTGATGTTCAAAGCATCCCAGAAGTTGTTTTCCAATGAAATTAGAATTTTTTTTAATAACTGTATGCATTTTTGTAATTTCCTCATAATATTTTATTCATTCATCTAAGTCTTCACAAAAAACTGCAATTAATAATTCTCTTACAGGCATATTTACACGTTATCCATTTAAATCTATGATCTCTTTTTATGTCATTCCTAAACTTTAAAAGGCATTTTTAGGTGTTTGAGGATCAGCTAGATGTCTTGGTTCAGCCAAACATTTATAAACTGCAGTTGCAGGATGCATATTATCACTCTAGGGGCCTGAAACAGTATGTGGGCCATCCAAAGGGGTTCAAATGAAGGCAACTGGACTTCTTTGGTTTCTTGAAGACGTTTCGCTTCTCATTCGAGGAGCTTTGTCAATTCTGACTGGAATATGGGAGAGTCGATCTTATAAACAGTAGCTGTATAAAAGGTTGACCCTCCCATATTCCAGTCAGAATTGACAAAGCTCCTCGGATGAGAAGAGAAACGTCTTCAAGAAACTAGGGATGCACCGATTCAATCTTAATATCTGTATCGGTACAGATATAGAAGAAATTCTAGATCGGGTATTGGAGACTATGGGCCCGATCCATAAGAATGGATCTATTCAATATATTTCTATGTGCTGTGAGTGACGACGTCATGCGCTACAGTCCCACGCTGTGCAGAACCTCACGTTGATTTCAAAACGGAGCGAGCAAAAGGATCGGCAATTTGGAACTTTTGAGCCCCTGTATAAATGGATGATCCCAGTCTTTTTAATATAGTAACAAATAGTTAATTATACAATACAGTTTAATACTGTTTTTCCATATCGGTATCGGATCGATTATCGACTGATACTAAACTTCTGATATCGGTATCAAATGTGAAAAAAGTGGATCGGTGCATCCCTACAGAAAACCAAAGAATTCCAGTTGCCTTCATTCAAACCCTTTTGGATTACCATGACCTGGATGACTGAGCACCTTCACCAGCAGTATGTGGGCCACAATTTGGCATCTCTGCTTTCCTCAGTTTAAGAATACCGTGTGTTAGCATCAAATTTCAAGCATTTTACGCTTTTGGAGGCTATAAAGAAACAGAAAAAGTGGATTTGAAGCTTTGAACTCGCTGGTTAAAGTAACAACAGCTAGTTTTATAAACTTTAAGCTAGAGCTTTAACATTGATCTCAGTGATTGTTGAGTTCGAAACAATGTTCCTTTCTCAGCTCCACCTCTTTGACCATTTTTGTATTGTCTGGGAGCGTCGAGACGTGTAACACGGCTAAGATGGCGGTGATCAGAACTGACCACCGAGCTTCAACTCAGCCCTTTATAAACCTGTAGGTGATGTCACGAGGGTTTGTGGATATTTTTTACATTCATTGATTCTTCTATTATGTATCTGAAATTGAAATTTTTAGGTTTCTTTTCTTCTCATAAAGTTTTATGTGCAGCCCCTGGTCTGACAGCAATACGACATGATAAATAGTTGATCTCATTTTTGGTAGTGGGGTGTAGCAATATGTGGCGCAGTGGCTGTAAAACTGGATCTATTTGATAGAACTGAAAAAGAGAAGTGAGGATTTCTCTAAAACTTAATTGTCAGAATAATGAAAAGTGGAAATAAAATTTTGTTGCATTTTCAGATAGAAAGCTACAACTCAGAAAGGAAGAAATGTGACTAAGTGATAAGTCAAGAGGCAGACCTTGACCACCAGCTGACAACGTCTGAGTCAGGAGAAAAAAATGTCATCAGAAAAAAATTTGATAGAAAGGAGCGACTGGGAAAAGATGGGAGACAAGGTTTGAAAAAAGATGATGGGGGGAATGGAAAAGGAAGAGTGTGAGAAAGATGACAGGAGTGGAATGAGGTGTTGGGGGGGTGGAGATAGATGAATGACATTTTGGTTTCTCTCAGCAATAAAGCGTCTCCCCAGATGCAGGCTGTCTGGTTTAAATGGAGGCCGTCATACAGAAGGGCCTCATTTGCCTTTCACTTGCTCATTATGTCCAACCCAAACTTATTTCCTTTGCTGGGAGGTTTTTTTTTTTTTAAACCTGCCATGTTTTATGTGTGTGTGTGTGTGTGTGTGTGTGTGTGAGATGTTTACATGTGCAAATGTGATTTCTCACATTCTCAATTGTCTCCATGTGGCTCATTGTGTTTGTATTTTTATGTCTTTTCTAGAAGAACAATAAAACCCTTAAAAAAGATCAGTTTACAATAAAATAAAACAATTTTATCACAGACTGCAAACAAAACCATGTTGAAAAAGTTAACACCCATCTGGATTTTTTTTTTATAGCATCATTTTTTTCTTTCTCCTGATGTGCAAACTGTGTCCAAAGTTTTTAGTACAATGGCTAAAACTGTTAATAGTCCTTGTGGGACACAAAACTATGAAAAAATACAAACATTATTGTGTAGTGATGTTTTTTCATTGTTTTCCACAAAAGAGGTCCAAATTAAATATTTTAGAAAAAATCTGAACATAAAAATGGAGGAAAGGATCACTCAACATTAACATCCTGCTGGGGAAGCAAAATGCAATTGAGGGCCACCAGCAATCACCCGAGGGCTGCACATAGCCCTGTTTTTCCTTCTCTGACATTATTGAGCAGCGAACCTCTCACACCAGGTGTTCTGTTGCTAAATGTGCGTAATGAGTGGAGGACCCAGGAAAATGAGACACATTACCAAATGGTTAAATCGTTGGTTTCGGACCAAGCCTTGTTATTGGCTGAGGTTTTTAGACAAATGCAAGAGAACCACTTCATTATTATTATTTTTTTTAATCTCCACAATACATTTATAGCTATACTATGTCAGAACTTTGTTTAGGGTTAGGGTTGAAAAAAATGTTTTAAGCGATGAGCTGCAGACAGGAACTATTTTGTGGTTTAACCCCCCCCCCCATCTGAGTGTCAAGCAGGAGGCGTTGGGTCCCAACTTTGAAGTCTTTGGTATGACCCAACCGTGGATTTGAACCCACGATCTCCTAGTCTCAGGGTGGACACTCATACCACTAGGCCACTGAGCTATTAGCTTTATCAAGTTGTGCAGATGTCCACATTTCTTCTGCACTTAATAAACTATGTCATTCTCAAAATCTGGGGTGCATACAGGAGAAAATTCTAGTTAGCATGATCATTTTCTGACCTATTTGCATATCTGCCATGGCCGTGCAAGGTTGTAATGACAAAGACCTGCTGTTCAGCACAATAAAGGAAGCAGGCAGCCGTTTCTCTGTTGGAGTTGGGGGATTTGTAGACAAGGAAGGGTGTGGCTGAGCAGTAGTGATGCGCGGGTTAGGGTTTTTTTCAACCCACGGGTACCGCAGATTTCAAAAAGTCTGACCCGCACCAAACCACCCCGCATCACTTTGTCTAGTTTTACAACCCGCCCCACCTCATTAAAAACACGTTATAATATTGAGCTTCTTACCTCGCTGAATCTTTCTCAAACACGCGATTAGTTTGTCCCTCCTTTCTTTTAAGAATGTAAACTCCCAAACGAATTTTATCCAAAATATCTTCCTCTATTGTTTTGTTGATGTGGCTGCCTGCCACCTGCTTGGAGCGCACTTTGCTGCCGCGTTCTACGTGAGCCGAGTTTCCAGACTGATCAGATCCTGCGGTTGGGACCCACATCTGTAACTCTAGCTTTATCTTGAGATCATGTTAAAAAAATAATTTATTCCATTAAACGCAACATGAAACCTTTGCTTTTATAAATGTAGAATCTTCGTTTTTTAAATGATTTTGTTTCATGTTAGAATTTTTATGTATTTTTCCTTCCATATTTAGTTTTATATCAATGTTGTTTTTCATGTTCTAATTGTTGCGTCTGGAGCTCGGGCACGTTGTGTTTCTGTGAGTCTGAGTCTCGCTGCGAGCACATTTTGAGTTTGACTGCTGTGTTTGGAATGACTGTGAATCCTGCGCAGCACGGACAAACACACAAACGTGATTCATGACAGGAACGTGAAGTTTAACAGACTCAGAGACACAAAACGGGGTTGGGGGGTCACTGTCCTATCATCGCTCTTATATGGAAACACAAAGAACTCGGAGCATAAATGCCCTTGAATCTGCCTTCACAATGAGTTCTCCCATATGGTTTCTGCTAATATTCTGCTCTGGGCCGACACACCGAAACACACACACACACGCACACACACACACATTCATTATGACGTGTGTGTGCTCAGATCAGAGGCAGTTCTTCTGTGCTACATTAACTACAAACTTCATTTCCTCTCAAAGAGAAAGCAGTGGCTGAAAATTGGCTGAGACGAGTCATTAAACCTGTGTCAGACACACACCTACACACACATCTGTTACACAAATGACCCTTTCTCACACACACACACACACACCTGTGACGGTGAGCGCCTGCTGAGGAATCATTGCTCTTTTGTTGGATGAGCTCCAATTTTCACGCCCATTTTGGGAGTCTTGTGTTTGTTTGGCCGTCTGACTGAAGGGGAGATCCCAAACATGAAGGCATGATAAAAGACTGAAAGACAGTTGGAAAGTTACTGAAAATGTTGGGATGAAAAAAGGTTAGAAAAATCACAGGAGATAGGAAGAAGGAACTACAGGTGGGGGCAGTCGGTAGGACCCCGCTGTGGTTTGATTGATGGTTGTGAACCCCCGCTGGTCTCAGATCAACCCACCAAAGCTGCAAGCTTCAATGTTAAGTTAAACTCAAGGGGGGGGGGGAGCAGACGCTCAAATGAGCAAAAAACCGGTAAATATCCCCAACAAGTGATGTTTTGCTTCTGGGACAAATCAAGTAGTGAGGTTTAATTTGTCAAAGATTTAAAATAAGTGAAGAAGAAAAAGGAAGAAGAAGAAATGATTGTTTATATAGCGCCTCTCAAGATAAAAATCACAAGGCGCTCCACAAGTACAAAAAGAATTATATAAAAATGATTAAAGAAATATTGTCATAAAAAATGGGAAAATTTTTAAATAAAAAATGGAGTAAAAATGATACAGTAAGTAACAGAATCATTTTCATTTTGTATCTTTTCCCATAGCTTTGGGGGGAAAAAATCCGTGCAAAATACATCAAACAATGTGGTTTAATTTGTTTTCCCATTGACTACAACAGGCGAAACAGATGGGAAAGCTCCGCCCCTTTTTGGAGTTCAATAGTTCACGTAGACTTCACAGAATAACATCATAAGAAATGAAACAGGTCACGTGTTACAAATTTAAATTTGAGTTTTTTTTCTTATTTTTCACGGAACAGAAAGTTGATGTCACACTAACGTTTGAGTCGTCTTTTGTTTTATGTTTTGCAAACAAACCCTTACAGAATTTTTTGGTACAAATACAAAATAAACATCAAATCGTAGGTATTTTAGTCTTCTTATAACTGCTGTTGGACTGGTGGTTTTGTCATGAATCTCCTCAGAGTGCTGAGACCAGTCCATCCATAGACTTTAGTTGGAGTGTCCATTGTATTTCACACATTAAAAACTGCAGAAAAATCACACGTGAAAACCAGAGGCATCTGATTCTCACATTTCAAAAATTCCTGTTTAACCAGAAAGAACTTCTAGATTTCACACAGCAGCTGTTTGTCTAACCCGGCATTTCCACTGGCGGCACGTAACGTAATAGACGCATTTTATTTGCAAGCTCCCTATCCCACAGGGAGCATTTCAGACGAGAAACGAGCAGTGAAACCATTCTACTCAGCTGGTTCCGCAAGGTCATGAAATCACTGGAGAATTGCAAGATCACCTGTGATTTTGGATGTTCACGTAATAAGCAAGTAGGAATACTACAGCACGTGTCTTAAAAAAAGTCTATGGGTTTGTTTTTCTGTTCTGTTTACCTCAGCTGTGGCGTTTTCACAGGTAATGACTTTATTTTTACTAGTTTAGCAACTGAAAAGCTGCATGTGACTTTTATTTTGAAAGTTTCTGGATGTTTTACTCTGCTTTCATGTTTGACTTCCTGTATGTCCTGAATCGAACTGCTGAACTTGAAGAGTTCTGGAACGCGTTGTGGACTCAAAGCGTAAATTTAACTGAGAAACACATCACTACACTTCTGGAACGTGTCCAGCATGCAACGTTTCACGGCCGGTGGAAACGCAGCCATCCATTAAATCTATGTAGTCATATCTGATCATTTGCGCTAAAATACTGAAATTATGAACATTTATTTCATTTCTGCACAAAAAAGTTTAGAAAATGTCACTTTGATTTTTATATGCATTTTAAACTGTAGTAAAGTCGTGAGAAGTATCATAAATTAGGAATGGTTATTAAGTGTCTGTAGTACTTTTACTGTTGTGTTAACCAAGGGCAGACAGGAGTTTAATTTTCTGTATCAGTCGTTTTGTAGACGCAGGTAATTTCCTCCGTCTGTGTGTCTAATTTTGGGATGAAGCTCCACGTTTCACTCGGAGTGAGCACTGAGCCTTTAAGCCTCGTCAGCATCGCCTCGGAGCTGTGAGACTTCAGAAGAGCAGAGATGATGACGGTGATTGAAACGGTAGAAGTAGTGATGAAGGGCAACGGGGCCTGCTGGTCTGCCGATGTGGTCCAGGAAGGATGGATGGAGGATGTGGAGCAGCTTATGTGTGATGGACTGAGGTGGAGCTATAAAAGCACCTTTTTTGATTTCACTTCCCTAAAGTTTTATTTATATCGTTTTTAAAATGAAAGGAAAACTTTTATTTTGAAAATCTGTTATTGAAAGTTATTGGACCATGGTTTTATTCTGAAATATCACTTTAATTTAAAATCAAATTAATGTCATTCAGTGTTGTTCACATTAGTTTTCAACTACGATGAGTTTATGTTGAGTAATGATTGAGTTATTTTTGTTATTGCCAAATTTTGAAAACAACGTTGAACACAATCGCTCAATATATCAAAATACCATGCGTTATCAGTTAATTCAATTCAATTCAATTCAATTCAATTCAATTCAATTCAATTCAGTTTATTTATATAGCGCCAGATCACGACAAGAGTCGTCTCAAGGCACTTCACAAAGTAAACATTCCAATACAGTTCAGTTCATAAGCCAATCAGTAAAAAAGTTTCCTATATAAGGGACCCAGCAGATTGCATCAAGACACTGACTAGTGTCATTGTGTTGGTACAATCCTCATACTAAGCAAGCATTTAGCGACAGTGGGAAGGAAAACTCCCTTTTAACAGGAAGAAACCTCCAGAGGATCCTGGCTCAGTATGAGCAGCCATCCGCTACGGCTCACTGGGGGTTGAGAAGACAGAGCAGGCACAGGCACACCCCGCACCCACACACACACACACACACACACACACACACACACACCACATATATCAAGTAGTGTTTCTATGGCTACACTGTGATTTCTTAGTAGAAGTTCTATTTAGTAAGAGTAAGAGAAACTTTATTGTCTTTATCTGAGTGAATCTATAATTAATTCAATAGGTGAACTAATAGTAGCACATTCTATGTTAAAGAAAGTAAGATGTAATATCAGGAAAGGGAGAATGTTAGGTGGTTGGCAGCAGTGTGCCAGCCGATGGCCCCCTCCATGAGGCCACCACAGCTCAGCAGAACGCCAGTGTAGCTTCTTCTGGGGAGAAAAACACTTAGAGAGAAAATAAAGTTAACAGCTGGAATAACAGGAAATAATGCAGTTAGAGAGTGGTGGTAGAAGAGAGTAGCAGAGTGTGGAAAGTGGTCAGTATGTCCTCCAGCAGTCTAAGCCTATAGCAGCATAACTACAGAGATAACTCAGGATAACCTAGCCTTTTAGATGGAGGCATGTGGGAGGCAGGGCCAGGGAGAAGTCTTTAACGACAGTAGTCCCCTCTGTACACTCCACCTCCCTCTGCTCCCCACTCGTCTAAACCTGGGCTAACATCAGAATTTAACCATAAGCCCTATCAAATAGAAAAGTTTTGAGCCTAGTCTTAAAAGTAGACAAGGTGTCTGCCTCACGCACTAATGCTGGGAGCTGGTTCCACAGTAGAGGAGCCTGATAGCTAAAAGATCTGCCTCCCATCCTACTTTTAGATATTCTAGGAACCACCAGTAAACCTGCAGTCTGAGAGCGAAGTGCTCTGTTAGGAACATATGGAACAATCAGATCACTGATGTATGATGGAGCTTGATTATTAAGAGCTTTATATGTGAGAAGGAGGATCTTAAAATCTATTCTGAATTTAACAGGCAGCCAATGTAGGGAAGCTAAAACAGGAGAGATGTGGTCTCTCTTTTTAATTCTCATCAGAACTCTAGCTGCAGCATTTTGGACCAGCTGAAGACTTTTGACTACATTCTGTGGACCTCCTGATAGTAATGAATTGCAGTAATCCAACCTTGAGGTAATGAATGCATGAACCAGTTTTTCAGCATCACTCCTGGAAAGGATGCTTCTAATCTTAGCAATATTCCGAAGGTGGAAAAAGGAAATCCTACAAACCTGTTTAACGTGGGATTTGAATGACATGTCCTGGTCAAAGATTACACCGAGGTTCTTTACTTTGTTCTCGGAGGCTAATTTAATACCGTTTAGATTAGGTGATTGACTAAGCAGTTTCCTTTTCTGAGGTTCTGGTCCAAAGATGATAACTTCAGTCTTGTCTGGATTTAACAGCAGAAAGTTTAGAGTCATCCAGATTTTTATGTCTTCAAGACAAGCCTGTAATCTACCTAACTGATTAGGTTCATCAGGGTTTATGGATAAATATAACTGAGTATCATCAGCATAACAGTGGAAGTTTATCCCATGTTGTCTAATGATTTTACCAATTGGAAGCATATATATAGTGAAAAGAATTGGTCCAAGTACTGAACCCTGTGGTACTCCACAAGTAACTCTAGAGTATGAAGAAGATTTCTCATGTACATGAACAAACTGAAATCTGTCAGATAAATAAGATTTAAACCAGCCTAGCGCTGTTCCTTTGATCCCTACAACATGTTCAAGCCTTTCTAAGAGAATATTGTGATCGACTGTGTCAAAAGCAGCACTGAGGTCCAACAAGACCAGAACAGACACAAGATTCTTATCTGAGGCCGTGAGAATATCATTTGTAACTTTCACTAATG